>JBBPBX010012297.1:35291-54307 GCA_038048925.1 Garcialebias charrua | reverse complement strand
TTTAGCTAGTTCTGTGGGAGTCACCTGGTACAGGTTGTGATGTGGTGCCATTTGACCGTAAGGACAAGTTTTCTAGTGACTCCTGTTGGAGTCTGCACAGTCCCTTCATCTGGGGAAGGGCCAAGTGCGAGGGGGGGGGGTTTTTTTTTTTTTTTTTTTTTTTTTTTCTCCTGGGGGGGGGATTGGGAAGGATGGCAATATTTTACAACCCTTATTATGAACAACAGGTCACATGGCTGTTGATTTGAAAGCTTCCTCGACATCATCTGCTGTCAGATTCCTAAGCTGGAATGTTAAAGGTCTTAACAATCCGGTGAAACGGTCTAAAATATATTCTCATATGAAACGCCTGAATCCAGACGTAATATTCCTACAGGAAACACATTTGCAAAATTCAAATCAGGTCAGGCTTAAATATCCATGGATTGGGGAGATTTACCACTCGAGCTTCAACTCAAAAGCCAGAGGAGTTGCCATACTATTTAATAAGAATATTCATTTTACAGCATCAAAAATAATGAAGGATACAAATGGCAGATTTCTTATAATCGCGGGCTCTCTGTTCCATACTCCCGTTTTATTAGTGAACATTTATGCACCAAACTTTGATAACCCAGACTTTATAAACAATTTAGTAAGCACACTTCCATATCTTGACACTCATCTGTTAATTTTAGCTGGGGACCTGAATTGTGTTATGAACACATCATTAGATCGCTCTTCGTCTCGGCCCTGCACACAGTCTAATATGTCTAAATCTATTTTGGATTTTATGTCCCAAAATGGATATGTAGATCCATGGAGGGCACAGAATCCACTAACAAGGACCTATTCTTTTTACTCGCAGGTGCACCAATCCTATTCCCGTATAGATTATTTTTTTGTTGACAGCTCTTTAATGCAGAGAGTCACTTCTTCTGAATACTATCCGATTGTTATCTCAGACCATTCTCCTCTAAGCATTGATATAAACTTTATAAATAAACCCCGTTCTAGTCCTCGTTGGAGATTTAATAGTCTCCTGTTATCAGATGAGCCATTTAATAAATTCATCTTATCAGCAATTGACGATTTCCTAATGTTCAATAAGAGCGATACAATTTCTCCCTCACTATTATGGGAAACATTAAAAGCCTATATTCGTGGTCAGATTATTTCTTTTTCAGCTAATGTCAATAAAAATCTACGCACTAAGATATCAGAAATATCAACAAAAATTCAGAATATTGACAGGCAAAATGCCGTTAATCCGTCACACGATTTGCTGAAACAGCGACAGGATCTTCAAATGGAACTTGATCTTTTAACAACATCTGATGCGGAGCGTCTCTTAATCCGATCTCGAGCCACTTATTATGAGCATGGGGAAAAACCAAGTAGACTTTTGGCACATCAACTGAAACGAAAGGCTAGCTCTCACACAATATCGCAAATCAAGGATCGATCGGGCAACCTTGTCTCAGACCCTGTCTCCATTAGTGACACCTTTAAAAAATTCTACTGCGATCTGTATAAATCTGAACTACAAGCAGACTCAAACGAGCTACTCGCCTTTCTTCAGAATATTGACATTCCTAGGATAGACAAATTGATTTCTGACCAACTTGAGGCTCCCATTAAATTAGAAGAAATATTAGAGTCAATTAAGAATATGCAAAGTGGTAAAACACCTGGCTCGGATGGTTTCTCTGCCGAATTTTTCAAAAAATTTAAAGATAAGATAGCCCCTCTTCTTCTCGAGGTTTATAATGAGTCATTCGGGCGTGGCCTGCTACCTCCCACCTTGACTCAAGCTTCAATCTCTCTCCTGTTAAAGAAGGATAAAGATCCTACTGCTTGCGAGTCTTATAGACCCCTTTCACTCTTGAATGTGGATTTTAAGATTTTGTCCAAAATACTCGCAACTCGGCTTGAGACAGTTCTCCCTCTGATTATCTCACAAGAACAAAATGGATTCATCAAAGGTCGCCAGTTGTTTTTTAATACCCGTACAATATTGAACACAATTTTTTCAACTCATTCCCCCAAGTCTCCTGAAGTAATCATTTCTCTTGACGCCGAGAAAGCTTTTGATCGAGTAGAATGGGAGTATCTCTTTGCCGCTCTTAATAGGTTTGGTTTTGGAGAGAGGTTTGTGTCCTGGATCAAACTACTTTATACATCTCCTCAAGCATGTATTCTTACTAATTCCATCCAATCGGACTATTTTTCGGTGGGGCGTGGTACTAGACAGGGTTGCCCTCTTTCCCCCCTCTTGTTTGCGTTAGCCATTGAGCCTCTTTCTGTTGCCCTAAGATCCCTTTCTTCTTTTCACGGAATCATCCGCTCTGGCGTCGAGCTTAAACTGTCCTTATATGCAGATGACCTTCTCCTGTATGTTTCTGACCCATTATGTAGCCTTCCCCCAATTTTAAATACTCTGGAAAAATTTGGATCGTATTCCGGCTATAAAATTAATTCACTTAAAACCGAATGCTACCCAGTGAATTCATTAGCTTTAAAGCTTAAGCCTTCTGATATCCCTTTTAGGCTCAGTCCCTCGGGGTTTAGATATTTGGGAATTAATATTACACGTACTCTGCCCTCGATGTTTTCTCAGAATTATACCCCACTAGTCTCCCAAATTGCATCAGACCTTCAGAGGTGGAACTCTCTCCCTCTTTCACTAATAGGCAGGATTAATATTATCAAAATGAATGTGCTACCTAGACTTCTGTTTTTATATCAAAACATCCCTCTGTTTCTGCCCAAACAGTTCTTCAGGTCCCTGGATCAGATGGTCTCTTCCTTTTTGTGGAATGGAAAGGCCCCCAGAATGAGACTTTCTTTATTACAACAGTTCACCACAAATGGTGGTCTTTCTCTACCCAATTTTACAATGTATTACTGGTCCTCGCATATTCATAAACTGAATTATTGGTTAAATTCACCGGATCTGATTTGGTGCAAACTTGAAGTTCAATCGATTTCTGCATCTTTTTCACCTGCCTCAATTATTTATTCATCATTACCAATTAAACTATCCTCTGTTACTACAAATCCTATAGTGCTTTCTACACTCAGGATCTGGTCACAATTTAGGTCCCATTTTAAATTTGTATTACCATCTAATAAAATGCCGTTATTAAAGAATCACATTTTCTCTCCAGCATCTACTAATGCTGCCTATAGAATTTGGCATGAGAGAGGTATTAGAACAATGAGAGACCTTTACGAAGATGGTTTGTTCCTTAGTTTTTCAGAATTGTCTTCTAAATTTAATCTACCCACTTCACATTTATTTCTTTATTTCCAAATTAGACATTGCGTTTCATCACGGTTTCCAAATTTTCCAACTTTGCCTAATGACCCACCATGGGTCGAATTCCTAGCTTTGAAGCCTAATCTGAAATCTCCTCTTTCTATTATTTATGGAAAACTTATGGCAATTGAGACCGACTCATCAGGTAAAACCAGAACTGCATGGGAACGGGAATTGGGTGTTGAACTGTCAGAGTCATGGTGGGATAAAGTTATTCTCAGCATACGCCAGAGTACACCATGTGCCAGACTACAACTAATACAGTTTAAAGTAATAAATAGAGTACATTTTTCAAAGTCCCGTCTATCAAAAATTTTCCATTCAATTTCAGATCAATGTGATAGATGTCAGGCCTCACCTTGCAACTTAAGTCATATGTTCTTCTTCTGCCCAAAATTACAAGGGTTCTGGAAATACTTCTTCTCCATACTCTCAGGAGTTTTTAAGATCCAGATTCAGAATGATCCACTTATTGCCATTTTTGGAGTTCCAGGGACCACACTTAACCTATCCCGCCAGCAGAGGGAGGTCCTAGCCTTCTGTTCTCTCCTTGCCAGGCGCTGTATTTTGCTCGCGTGGAAATCTCCCACACCTCCATCCACATCGCAATGGCTTAACACCGTAAGATCATTCTTGAAAATAGAAAAAATTTCATTAACAGTGAAAGGTAGTTCTGAAAAATTTACTTATAAATGGGCACCCTTTGTGTCATATGTAAAATCTTTGCCTTCACAACATACAGATTGATACCCTGATTCATGCTCAATGCACAGACTGATGGGACTAACTCATCACACTACCATGTGACTTAACTCTGAAGAATAAATGAATGGGTAAAACACTCGTTTCCTTTTAGTTTTTTGATGCCGTCCTATCCCCCCTCCTCCCCCCCTTTTTTATTTTTATTTATTTTTATTTATTTTTATTTTTATTTTATTTTTTTTTATTTTTTAATTTTTATTTTTTTATTTTATTTATTTATTTTTTATTTTTTTTTCATTTCCTCTTGTTTTTGGTTAGGTTAGTGGGGTGTGATATGTTTGGTTGTGGGAGGGGGAGGGAGGGGAGGGGAGAAAAGGGGAGAAAAGAAAAAAATTTATTTGGAGAAGTCATGTAAGTTTCGTAAAATATATGTATTGTTAATTGTTGTATGTTCTCCTGATAAATAAAAAAAAAAAAATGTCTCTCCTCAATTCAGTTCAGTTTATTTATACTGTATAGCTCCAAGTCACAAGTTGTCTCAGGGCACTGAACAGAAACAATCAAATATAAAAATAATAAGTTAACAGAAACTTTAATATAAAAATAATAAGTTAACAGAAACTTTAATATAAAAATAATGGTAACACTATTTATCTGAGGAGACTGCTTTGAGTTTAACTCCATGTTATAAAAAAGCTACAGTAGTTAGCCAGAGTTATTTCAGGATGACTACTTACTATGAATTTCTCACAGGGCAGATTAGAGCCAACATGGAGGACTCACCAACATATACAGTATTATTATTATTATACATATAATATTGTCCAGTGTCTGATGCTGCAGTCATGTTACTGAGCTCCCACTGATGGGCTAACCTGGTTCCACCAGCAGCAGCAGGATCCTCAGACAGAACAGCTGGTGGGATGTCCTGGTATCTGCAGCCCTCTCTCCATTTGTTTCTTCATGGACATGGAGCTGTGAAATTATGTTGTGCCTCTTCCTCAGCAAAAAGTTCCTCCAGTGGAGACTTTCTGGACAGACTGCAGGAAGTTCCTAAACAAACAACAGGTTTATCAGTATTATCAGTAAAAAGAGATTATTAAATCATTTTTAAGACTGAGAATGTATACAATTATTAGCTCTGTTGTTATTGCCTAACTAACCTATTCAATAATTCTTCAAACTGTGACATTCACTCATAATGGAATGAAAGAGAACATAAACAGAAATTATATAATAATGAAAACTAGAGACATTAAAACATTTTAAAAGACACAGAGAACTTTAAATGAATTAAGAATGTTAATAAGTGTTGGATTTGAGTGCAATGTAAGTGCAATCCATGGTTGAATTGAATCCACATCTGAAAAGGGATGCAACCTTTTCACAACATATGCTGTAACTGTTTTGTGGCACTCGGTTACACTGACGTATTTACCTTGGACAGTCACTGGTGAACACTGTGAAGCCATTTCAGGTCGTTTGTCTAAGAAAAAAAAACGAGCTAACGTTAGCATCGTGTTTGTATTTGAGCTGACTTACCGCTTTAAGCGGAGTATAACTTGTTAGCTGCCTTAATGTTGGTATGAGACTAGTTTATAGTTTATTTATTTACCTGATGGAGCCGAAGAGGTAGCGATTAGCGAAAAGTTCGGCGGAGCGTTTTGCAGACGGACCACTCTGTACTTCCGGTCGGATACGAAGCGAAAATAATCTGGTGGAGCGCGTCAAATACGGGACACTATTTTACTTCTCCACCCTCCTTTGCATGATAGAAAATTATTGCAAGTGTTGCACTGACCTGACTGGTCATTTTATTAATTAGTATGCTTTCGATCCCGGAGGCACACTTCCGGTGGATTCTTCTTCGTTGGTTTTCGGCGGCTGCTACTTCCGGTCGGCTAACTAAACTAGCATTGAACATTGGAATCGCAAATTAATATTTTGAACGATTTCGGGAAAACCGGACAGTTAGTCCCGGTTCCGAACGATTCTCGATGCCCAACCCTATTCATGAGTCTCAAATGGCGAGTCCGAGTCGAGTTGGAAGTCTTTTGAATGCAAGTCCGAGTCGAGTCTGAAGTCTCTGTTTTTGCGACTTAAGTGCGACTCGAGTCCGAGTCCCAAACTCGAGTCCCCATCTCTGGCTGTTACATGCCTCAAACCGAGTAAAGAAGTCATTCAGTTCATTCAGAGTAGAGGTTGTGCTGTCACAGGTCTGTGGGGATGGTTTGTAGTTTGTGATGGTCTGTATTCCCTGCCACAGACTCCGTGTATCCTTGCTGTCCTTGAAGCGGTGAGCTATTTTCCTGGAATACTGCTTCTTGGCTTTTCTGATGCCCCGGGACAGATTGTTTCTGGCTGCCCTCAGGCCCACCTGATCTCCCGCTGAAGTTTATATAAACCGTTTATATAAACCGGATTCCAAAAAAGTTGAGACACAAAACAAATTGTGAATAAAAACTGAATGCAATAATGTGGAGGTGCCAACATCTAATATGTTTTTTTCCGAATAGAACATAAATCACAGATCAAAAGTTTAAACTGAGAGAATATATCATTTAAAGGGAAAAATATGTTGTTTCAAAATTTCGTGGCGTCAACAAATACCAAAAAAGTTGGGACAATTCAATTTTTACCACTGTGTGGCATCCCCCCTTCTTCTTACAACACTCAACAGACGTCTGTGGACAGAGGAGACCAGTTTCTCAAGTTTAGAAACAGGAATGCTCTCCCATTTATGTCTAATACAGGCCTCTTAACATGTTCAATCATCTTGGGCCTTCTTTGTCGCACCTTCCTCTTTATGATGCGCCAAATGTTCTCTATAGGTGAAAGATCTGGACTGCAGGCTGGCCATTTCAGTACCCGGATCCTTCTCCTACGTAGCCATGATGTTGTGATTGCTGCAGAATGTGGTCTGGCATTATCTTGTTGAAAAATGCAGGGTCTTCCCTGAAAGAGATGACGTCTAGATGGAGCATATGTTGTTCTAGAACCTGAACATAGTTCTCTGCATTAATGGTGCCTTTCCAGACATGCAAGCTGCCCATGCCACAAGCGCTCATGCAACCCCATACCATCAGTGATGCAGGCTTCTGAACAGAGCGTTGATAACAACTTGGGCTATCCTTGTCCTCTCTGGTCCGGATGACATGGCGTCCCAGTGTTCCATAAAGAACTTCAAATCGTGACTCATCTGACCACAGAACAGTCTTTCATTTTGCCACACTCCATTTTAAATGACCCCCTGGCCTAGTGCAAACATCTGAGCTTGTGGAGCTTGCTTAGAAATGGCTTCCTCTTTGCACTGTAGTTTCAGCTGGCAACGGCGGATGGCACGGTGGATTGTATTCACTGACAATGCTTTTTGGAAGTATTCCTGAGCTCATTCTGTTATTTCCTTGACAGTGGAGGTGCAGTGACGTTTAAAGGGGACCACATATTGGTTTTTTTAATTTTTATGGTATGTCTGTGTGCTATCCAGACCCCGTTCATTCAATTTAATACAAAAAATAATTCTTAGATAATAAATTATACCCTTTTTAATTCTGCCATTTCTAACTTCCGTTCTAAACGACCTGTTTATGATAATGAGCTCTGAAGTCCACGCCCGTCAAAACTCTGGCCACTCTGTCTCCGCCCTCTGTAACTGCCAGTATCTCAAATCTGTTGTTGTTTTAAAATTAGCCTTTTTTTATTACTCGTTTGACTTACTGTTAGTGCTAGCTTAAAAAATAACTTACCGAAAGCTGTTTGTGTGCGCCGCCATTAGCTGCTCTTTTTTATCATGCTCTCCCGAATCCGAGCTCTTCCTCCTCCTTCGGTAACAAACAGCCCGCGTAGCTCCTGCTAGTTGCATGCAGCGCTTTGGTCCACGGCTGGCTGCACATCCAATCCAGACAAACGCAAAGAGTGTTTCCAGTTAATTTGTCCATATGAGGCAACCTAACCTCTGACCGGACCGGACCCACACTGTCCTCAAAAGCCAGCAGCTAACTGCAGCCCGATCTCTCCGGAAAAAAAAAAAAAAAAAAAGATGCCGTGACCGGGAAGCGAACCCGTGTCCTTCTGATTACGAGTCCAGTTCACTACCTCTAGACCAAACGGGCAGTTATGCAAAAAGCAGTCTTTCATCGTATAAGAAACAATCACAACCACCTACATTTAGAACGCTGAAGTTTTGATTAGATTTTGATGAAGTGAAAGGTATTCTTAAAATAAATAAGTTGCTAATCTGAAAATATATCGATCAGTGGTGCTTGATGGTACAAACTGTTGTCCCGCGAGTAAGTGTGTGTGTGTGTGCACAGTTTTCTGCCGGCTACGCGTTGGGAGCGATATTACACTAAAAATTGAACTAAAACGTAAAAATAACAATTATAAAGTATTATTATGTCGATGTATATATCTAGTTTCACCCCGATTTCTCCGAAACAAAAGGCTTTAAATAAAAAGGGAAAAAAAAAACGATGCCGTTGATAGGACGCGAACTCTAGTCTCCTGCGTGCCGCTCAAGTGTCTTAACCGCTCGACCAAACTGACAGTTGTGCAAGAGCAGTCCTCCATCATATAAGAAACAAGTCCAAACCGCGAGAGTGTGTTTGCACAGTTTTAACGAGACAGAGTTCATTCAAACAAGGTAATAAAACATTCTGGTTTTACTCAAGATGTGCTGCTGGCTGGAGCAGGGCTGAGCCCATAGCCCCCCCGGGGGCTAAATAAATGAATAAATAAATAAATGACCGCCAGGTCAGTTCCTAAACTGCTCGGCAACCGTGACGTCTTTTATAGTGAAGTGGGTTGAGCCGCACCAGTGGTTGCTAGGTGAGGGGCTGGACTCAGGTTTGGTGTGGGTTGTGGCTGCGGTTTGTGACGTCACAAACCGCAGGAAGTGCAATCGGCCCGTTTCTATCTAAGATAAATAAATCTACTTATAGTAAATAAACCACTGGGTGCATTTTTTTGGCCTTAGGACTGTTTCTTTATGAAGTAAATACCCAAATTTGAGTAAAAAAACATTAAAAAGTGAATTTTGCATGTGTGGTCCCCTTTAAGGGCCCGGAGATCACGAGCATTCAGTAGAGTTTTACGGCCTTGACCCTTACATACAGCGATTGTTCCAGATTCTCTGACTCTTTTGATGATGTTATGCACGGTTGATGAGGATAACTTAAAAGTCTTTGCTATTTTACGCTGGGTAACACCATTCTGGTATTGCTGCACTATCTTTCTGCGCAACAATGGTGGAATTGGTGATCCTCTTACCATCTTGGCTTCTGAGAGACACTGACACTCTGAGAAGCTCTTTTTATACCCAATCATGTTGTCAATTGACCTAATTAGTGTTAATTGGTCTTCCAGCTGTTCGTTATATGCTCAATTTCCTTTTTCCAGCCACTTATTGCTACTTGTCCCAACTTTTTGGGGATTTGTTGACACTGTGAAATTTTGAATCAACATATTTTTCCTTTAAAATGTTACATTTACTCAAATTAAACTTTTGATCTGTCATCTATGTTTTATTACGAATAAAATATTGACATTATCCATCTCCACATCATTGCATTCAGTTTTTATTCACAATTTGTTTAGTGTCCCAACTTATTTGGAATCCGGTTTGTATTCTAGCTGTTTTTTTTTTTTGTTTTTTTGCTACTATCCCTCTTGGTTGTCCATTTGGTTGCTATTTTGTTTTGAGTTGTTAAAAAAAAGAGAAATTAAAATTTGTATGCCTTTTATGACTGGCTATTGTCGTTGTTATCCATTGTTGTCGTCACTTTTTGTTAAGAAATCAGGTCTCTCTTGTAAATGAGTCCCTAACGCTCAGTGGGATTAACATGTCCAAATAAAGGTTGAATGAATATTCTGACAGAGGCAGGCTCTTATTTGGAAGAGTATCTTGAAATTTATTTTGAAACTCCAGGTTCAAGCCTCTTCCTGTTTGCATTTTCTGTTTTTCCTGAATTTAAATTCTAAATCCTGCCAACACTGATGTAATCCTCCTGAACTTCATGATGATTATAGAAACATCAAAAGCTTGCTGGGTATTGTATAAAACGCAGAATCTGCTGAGACACTGGTTGCCACGGTGATTCCCACCTTTTTGAAGGAGCAGAAAGAGGTGGGGCAGCATCCAACAGCGCTTTTCACCAGAAACAGAGTTAAAAGTAAGCCTCAGACTAGGCCTGTCACAATAACAAATTTTGCTGGGTGCTTAATTGTCTCTGAAATTGTTACGATAAACGATAATATTGTTTGAAATTTTACAATAATTAGTAATGTCAAATTTAAGAAGAAATGTTAGTAATTTTGTGTGTAGTACCTTTTTTGACCACTGGATGGCTATATATGACTGTTTGAACCGAAAGATGGATAGTGTGGGAGCGTGCACCGTGTCTCTTTAAGAAAAATGGCAGGGAGGCCTCTTGACATGACACGGGCTGTCTTGTTCCTGTTGTTCGGTTCTCAAAATGTCGGACGCTCGTGTGATTTGAGGTCTTCAGCATAACATTTTTCACACAAAGCTTTTAATAAAAAATCAGTAAACAAGTTCTCAGCTTCTTTTTGTAGGGAAAAACAAATGTTTACATGAAGCACGGGTTTCAACTGTGAATTTTGGAGCTTCAACAAGATGGTTTTTCCCTGAGGTTGGCCTGTTAGCTTAGCTACTTTTAACAATCCAAAAACTCAATTTTGGATGGTTAAAATGGATTTTAAAGAGAAAAGAGAAAGGGAGGGGTCAGTGAAGAACACCAGAGTTGAGCCTTTTGTCATCCAGTGTCTTCAGTAGAAGGAGACGTGAAGAAACAATAAAGCTGATAAATGAAAATGAGCTCGATAATTTTCATTTATCATGCGATTAATGGATTTATTGTTTATTGTGACGGGCCTACCTCAGACATTCTCTTGGGAAAATGTAGTTGCATCAAGAATGTCTTAACCTGTGAGCAGCAGCAGGTTTTAATGGTCACACATGACCATTTAGACAGTTGAACAATATTCATTCATTCAAACTTTAGTTATACAAGTTAATCCCATTGAGCCTCGGGGACTCATTTACAAGAGATACTTGATTTTAACAAAGAGTGATGACAACAGTAGACAACAAAGACAACCATAGACAATCATAAAAAGCATAAAAATTGAGAAGAACAAATAAAAGATAATGGTGTTTAAAAATGAAACAAAAACAGCTTGGTTGTAAAGCGATGTAGAAAACTAAAAACAGGAACATGTCTGCATTGGTTTTTGTCAGGAACTTAACGGATGTTTGAAGCCACTAATGCCTGGTCCTCACTGAACGCATCCAAAAGCTCCCAATGCTCTGTGTTTGCTGCTTGTCAGCAGATGTCTGTTTCCACTGCAGACGCGCAGTGGGAGCAGCGTGTGGCTCCCTTCCCGGTCAGATAGTGTTGTTTTGCTGTGCACCGAGCAGATAAAATCAGCTTCATGGGAGCCTCGTTAACACTTGAGTGGGTTTTCTACGAGCCTAACTGCAACTCCAAAAGTCTTTGTTGAGATTAAAACGTTTTTTAATGTTTGGGTTGATGTACACTCGAGTGGACAGCAGCAACTTTAAAAAATGCCAGGTTTTCCTACCGGATGCTGTTTTCGTCCACAGAAAGTCCCGTCGTCGTTGCGTCATCACATAGCAGAGTCTCTCCCGAGTGGTTGCTGATAATCTGCGAGCAGAAGAAGCAGGACAAACCTAGCTTCTACAGTGGCTGCTGGCTGCGCGCGCGTGCGTGAAAAGGGACTGCCGGGTCCTGCTGCGCTGCTTGAAATGCTGAAGGTGCGCCGCGTCACGCCCCGCTGCTCCAAGATGCGCGGCCCCATAGACTTTCAATGTAAAGTGGCTGCTTCAGCTGCGCGAGATGCGTTTGGTGAGGATGTCTAGTTCAGTCCACACTGAGGGAACACTGCATGTAATAATGTCCTGAGAGCGCACACTGTAGCTGCACTCACACAGAGTCATGTAGGAGGAGATATATGAAGGCTACAGACCATGAAGAGATTTAAAGATGAAAATGTACCAGTGAGAGAGTCTACGTCAGTGGCAGCCCGTGAAATGGCGGCCCGTGAAATGGCGGCCCCGTGGGCTATGTCTAAAAACATTTTTAAAAAAAAATGATATACAGTTTTGTTGGGTGCCAGTAGCACACGAGGGGGTGGAAGGGAATGACAGTAGATGTGAGGAATGTGGGGATACAGAAAGTGTAGAACATGTACTGATAGAGTGCACTAAATATACAGATGATAGGGAAAGATTAAAATAAAAAGTCAAAGAGACAGGGAGAGTTTGGAGTTTAGGAGGAATATTAGGAACTGAAGGTGATGGGGATAAAATAAATTATATTAGAAAAGCATTGTTTAAAAATTTACAAAACATCAAAATTAAAAATAGAATAGCCTACTGTACACTTATAATGAAAGGATGCCATGAGCTACACACTCTTGCTCAGTAGGTGGCGATATGCACCTAAACGATGTTTGCAATCCGCCAATAACCCAAAAGAATAATAATAATAATTTAAAAAAAAACACGAAGAAGAATTCAACCACCAGAAGTGTTTTTGCAGCTGGTGGAAAGCATGGTTTAACTTTAATAAAATGACCAGTCAGTTCAGTACAGCACTTGCAATAATTTTATATCGTGCAAAGGAGAGTGAAGTAAAAACGTGGCCCGTCTTTGATGAGCTCAGCCGGATTATTTCACTCAGAAGTAACAGAGTGGTCTGTGATGTCCATCTCTATCAGGTAAATAAAACTATATAAACTACGTCTCATACCAACATTAAAGCAGCTAACAAGTTATACTCCTCTTAAAGCGGTAAGTCAGCTTAAATGCAAACACGTTGCTAACGTTAGCTCGTATTTTTTTACTGGACAAACAACCTGAAATGGCTAATAATGCAGTAATGCTAAGCTAACGGGATATGTTTGTTTATATGTGTTTGCAGGGACATGGTGAAACCATCAACCCATACACACCACCTACCATGGACCACTTGTCAAAATAAATTAATCCCACCTTGTTATAAGGTGGAGAAGTACTGCTCTGCTCTAGATGGATGGATGGATGGATGGATGGATGGATGGATGGATGGATGGATGGATGGATCCTAGATGGATGACGTGTCTGGCAGCAGAACCAGAGAAAACTGAGCAGGTGAAATGTCATTCATGCACAACTGTCTTTTCTGCTATTAAAATCTGAAATCTAAATACAAGTACCCTGATGCATGCTCAATAATCCAGGTAGAAAAATCTAAAAAAGCTAAGTCTGGTCCTCTGGACATTCAATGTTTGCTACTTGTTAAAACTCATTACAAATAAATAATTAATGTAATTACATTATTATAAATAATAATGTAATTACAAATTACAAAACTCATTTAATCTCAAAGAATGTCCAGAGGACCAGACTTAGCTTTTTTAGACTAAATACAAGTAATTGTTCTTTGTGGTCAACAGAAGAATACTGTGGAGATGATGGCGTCACCATGCAGTCTGACGAAAGGCCTGAGAATGAGGGAGTGTAGGAGGAGAGTGTACGATGAAATTATATACATTCTCATTCTTAATAATTATTGAATAATCATTTTTTACTGATAATACTGATGAACCTGTTGTTTGTTTAGGAAACACCTCCCTGCAGTCTGTCCAGCTTTTGCTGAGGAAGAGAACATGAAGAGAGGGCTGCAGATGGCCCAGGACTTTCCACCAGCCGTTCTGTCTGAGGACCCACCCTGCTGCTAGTGGTGGAACCAACACAAGACATCCTTTGCTGTCAGATTTTGCATTCTCATAAAGCTCTCTTGTAAAAGTGTACCCCTGTGAAAAGAAAACTAATAACCTGTTGAAGTTAATAAGTGATATTTATATACTGGTTGAAAATAGCCCTGTTAGAAATTCATAATAAATTTAACAAAAAGGAAAAAGTTCATAGAATTAAAATTCAAACAGAAGTTCTAATTATTTAATCTTGAAAGAACTCTGGCTAACTACTGTAGCTCTTTTATAACATGATGGAGTTAAAGGTCCACTGACATGATTTTTTTTACTATTCATAAAATTGCTCAAAATATATTACTTTTATCATTTAAATATGTTCATTTTTGCAAACAAAATGCTAAATCACTTTAATTTTGCTTTAAAAGTGATTTTGAACTTCAAGCCGTGTTTAATCATGGGAAATCCAATTACACACGAACGCACCATCTGTGATGTAACACTGGGCAGAGGGCTCTGGTCTCTTTAATAGCGGACCATTTAAAACCAGACGAATTTAGAGACAGACAGAGACAGAGACAGAGAGAATTTATTGTCATTTGCACCGCATGTAGTACATGTGTTGAAAACGAGATTATGTACACAGGGTCCCAGTTACATCCAACAACAAATGCAAGAGAAAAACAATAATAACATCTAGGATTAACTAAGAGAGACATCAGCTAGTAATACACTAAGCCCTAATGTAGTAGAAAAACATCATTATAAACAGCAGCACGAACATGAGTCATTATGAGCAGATGGTCACAGATGAACGCAGCAACAAGAAACAGATCAGTATCAACATGATGTGACATTTTGCAGTGTTTATTCTTATTATTTATTTATTCATGAGTCTGACAGCCTCAGGGTAGAAGCTGTTCCTCAGCTAATTTAGCAATCTATGTGAAGATTTGAGCTATTTGTCTTCATTTTGGGAAGCAGAAAATAGTTTGGGTGATGGAACAAGAAACAACAGGATCTAATTTAGGTCTGATGCTGTATCAGACTTCCTTCATGTCGAGCTGCTCATACCTGCGCACTGTGACAAGCCCAGAGCTCTGCCCGGTGTGACATCACAGATGGTGCGTTCGGGTGTAATCAGATTTCCCATGATTAAACACGGCTTGAAGTTCAAAATCACTTTTAAAGCAAAATTAAAGTGATTTATCATTTTGTTTGCATAAAGGAACATATTTAAATGATAATATATTAATATATATATATATATATATATATATATTATATATATATATATTTAGCAATTTTATGAATAGTAAAAAAATCATGTCGGTGGACCTTTAAACTCAAAGCAGTCACCTCAGATAAATAGTGTTAACTTATTATTTTTATATGAAAGTTTCTGTTAACTTATTATTTTTATATTTGATTGTTTCTGTTCAGTGCCCTGAGACGACTTCTGTTGTGACTTGGCGCTGTGACTCTCTTGTAAGAAAATAAAATGTTCAACACATTCTGACTTGTCTTCTTATTGATGTATCACCCCAAAAAAATGTATTTTGATTTAAGACAGGCTCAGAGTCCAGTTTTATTTCATCCATTTTAGTATAAACAAATCAATCAGTCAGAGAAATGTAACTGTGTGGATGATTGAACAAAGAGCTGCTTCATCTGATGGTTTCAACGTGGATCACTTCCTGTCCTCCATCCCTCATTGGAACAACTTGTTTGGTGTTTGGATCTGATCTCGGCTCTAGCCTCCTCAGTGGTGTGATGTCTCCCCACTTCTCACATCCAGGTTGGACCACCAGAGGTTCCCTCATCATCATCGTGTCCTGTACAGTGGAAGAAAATGCCTCTTTAAGGGCTGCTACAAACAGTGAGGTTCATAAAACCATATGGCAGACATCTGTTGAATATAAAAAGTTTATATTGTCTGATATTTAACAGGTTTGACTTCAGCTCAAGTTTTGTACACAAGCTGGAGTTAAAATAACTTTTGCTTCAAAACAGTAATTCCTAAGTAGATTTTCAAAAGTGATGTTCTTTGGAATAATGATCAGAGAAGACTGTTCAAGTTGCACTTGCTGTGCATTTGAGTCTCTTGAGTGAAGAACTTTCTGGTTTTAGATAATTACTGAATGTGGCATCAGAGCATGCAGGACCAATTTCTTTTTAATGAGTTTTAACAAGTAGCAAAGATTCAGTCAGATGCAGCTAAATCTGCTCAAAATCCAACAATAATTGAATAATAATATGTAAGAATAAAGCCTTTGTTGTTAAACACATAACGTTTAGAAAACACTTGTAAGATCTAGTTGAGAGGCATATCAGTCAGGAATAGTAATAAGCATTAGATAAAGGCTAGCATTAGCATGTTAGCTCCACAAACAAATTCACCAGAATAAACAGTCAGCTGAAGGCTTTTTTCACAAACAGCCATATAAAATTTGAGAGGCATATAAGTCAGAAATGCAAATAGACATTAGATAAAGGTTTTTCATGATTCAAAACGTACCTGCAGCCAGCCTGCTTGTCATTGCACGGCTCATTTTACAAAAAATAAAAAAATAAACGACCGGAAACACGCTGTCGATAGGCAGAGCTCACGTTAGACGTGTCTAAGCCTCCAGGCCAGCGAAAACTGCGCCCTGAAGAGTCCAATAGTTTTGTAAAGTTGTGACATAACTGCGCATGCGCGAGTTATAACGAGAGTCTATGGATAAGATGCAGGTGCCCACACAGGACCGGAAATACGTCACAATCAGAAAACGTTTTTTTGAAACAAACAATATAACTCATTACTCATAAAATATTTATCCTACACAACTAAAAACATATATGCATATATTTCAAAATATTTTTATTTTATTATTTCATTTTTATAAAAAAAAAATTAAGTCTTCAAATGGTGAAGAGCTCCAAAGGTTCCAGAGGGGTGGCGCCCTGGCGCCCCCTATTGGCCGGCTGCCCCTGGTCTACGTGAAGTTAATGATAACCAGATAACCAGTGAATACAGGGTGCAATGGTGGGTACGGTAGTTACAGCCAGTTATGAATCTTAGCGCACCGTGATAGGCAACATCCAGCATATGCAGGGTGCTTGTTATAGTGACATTATCAGAACCCAAGCCAAACAATCTGTAGTAAAATCTTCAAATATACTCCTAAACAGTAATTGTGTAAAAGTTTTCAGAGAGCTGGTGAAGATTCTCAGTCGTCCAGGACATGATAAAATCAAAAAAGGCATTCAATACAGAACATTGATAAATTGATAAAGCTTTTCGGATGAGAAGCGAAACGTCTTGTTTGTTACAAATAAAGTCCAGTTGTTCTGTATTGAACGCCTCTTTTGATTTTTTTCAGAGAGCTGAATACAGTTCAGTCATGCAAAATTAAACTTTTTGCAAATTGTTTAAAATTGGAATGTAATTTATGCTGTGAAGTCTGTTTGAGGTGTACAACTCCAAACTGGGCTGGACATCCATCCATCCATCTTCTTCCGCTTATCCGGGGTCAGGTCGCGGGGGTAGCAGCCTAAGTAGGGAGGCCCAGACTTCCCTCTCCCCAGCCACTTGGAGCAGCTCCTCCAGGGGAATCCCAAGGCGTTCCCAGGCCAGCCGAGAAACATAGTCCCTCCAGCGCGTCCTGGGTCTTCCTCTGGGTCTCCTCCCGGTGGGACATGCCCGGAACACCTCACCAGGGAGGCGTCCAGGAGGCATCCTAACCAGATGCCCGAGCCACCTCAACTGGCTCCTCTCGATGTGGAGAAGCAGCGGCTCTACTCCGAGTCCCTCCCGGATGACTGAGCTTCTCACCCTATCTCTAAGGGAGAGTCCAGCCACCCTGCGGAGAAAACTCATTTCAGCCGCTTGTATCCGAGATCTTGTTCTTTCGGTCATAACCCAAAGCTCATGACCATAGATGAGGGTGGGAACGTAGATCGATCGGTAAATTGAGAGCTTTGCCTTTTGACTCAGCTCTCTCTTCACCACGACAGACCGGTACAGCGCCCGCTTCACTGCGGACGCTGCACCTATCCGCCTATCGATCTCACGCTCCAGTTTTCCCTCATTCGTGAACAAGATCCCGAGATACTTAAACTCCTCCACTTGGGGCAGGACCTCCTCCCCGACCCGGAGAGGGCATGCTACCCTTTTCCGGCTCAAGACCATGGCCTCGGATTTGGAGGAACTGATCCTCATCCCGGCCGCATCACACTCGGCTGCAAACCGCTCCAGTGAAAGCTGTAAATCACGAACTGATGAAGCCAGTAGGACCACATCATCTGCAAAAAACAGAGAAGCGATTCTAAGGTCACCAAAACGGATCCTCTCAACACCTTGGCTGCGCCTAGAAATTCTGTCCATAAAAGTTATGAACAGAATCGGTGACAAAGGGCAACCTTGGCGGAGTCCAACTCTCACCGGAAACGAGCCTGACTTACTGCCGGCAATGCGGACCAAGCTCTGACACCGGTCGTACAGGGACCTAACAGCCCTTATCAAAGGGCCTGGTACCCCATACTCCCGGAGTACCCCCCACAGAACCCCCCGAGGGACGCGGTCGAATGCCTTCTCCAAGTCCACAAAGCACATGTAAACTGGTTGGGCAAACTCCCACGCACCCTCCAGGACCCTGCTGAGGGTGTAGAGCTGGTCCAGTGTTCCACGACCAGGACGAAAACCACACTGCTCCTCCTGAATCCGAGGTTCGACTATCCGACGGACCCTCCTCTCCAGAACCCCTGAATAGACCTTACCAGGGAGGCTTAAGAGTGTGATCCCCCTATAGTTGGAACACACCCTACGGTCCCCCTTTTTAAATAGGGGAACCACCACCCCAGTCTGCCAATCCAAGGGAACTGCCCCCGATGTCCACGCGATATTGCAGAGTCGCGTAAGCCAACACAACCCTACAACATCCAGAGCCCTAAGGAACTCCGGGCGAATCTCATCCACCCCCGGAGCCTTGCCACCGCGGAGCTTTTTAACCACCTCGGCGACCTCAGCACCAGAGATCGGAGAACCCGACCCAAAGTCCCCAGGCTCTGCTTCCTCAGTGGAAGACGTGCCAGTAGGATTGAGGAGGTCTTCGAAGTATTCCGCCCACCGACTCACAACATCCCGAGTTGAGGTCAGCAGCACGCCACCTCCACCATAAATGGTGTTGGTCTCGTACCTCTTTCCCCCCCTGAGACGCCGGATGGTGGACCAGAATCGCCTCGAAGCCGTACGGAAGTCATTCTCCATGGCCTCTCCGAACTCCTCCCACGCCCG
>JBBPBX010012297.1:15334-30057 GCA_038048925.1 Garcialebias charrua | reverse complement strand
AATCAGGAATGTAAAGGGATTATTTGCTGGTGTACTCAGGTATTTCCTTTGATTTTGTGGTATTTAAGTTGGTCAAAAGACCAGTTTTTATTTGGTAAGTAAATAATCCTGTATTGGTTATAAGACTGCAAAACTTACTTTGACTTTCCATTTTTCAGGTGGATGCCAGCACAGCTTACAGAATGAACCCACTTGCAGCCCTCAGCATTGATCAAAACTGTTTGGTAGGAGAAAATCTCCGCCTCCCTGGGGGAATCTTCTACCCTGGCATACTCCCTCTGTCTGTACAAAAACCTCAAGAGACTGGCACTGCTGTCCGACTAGGTTATGACCTTCTGTACAAGCCTGATGTACCCCTTCTGGAAGGCCAGAAAACTGCAAATGGTTGTGCTGAACTTTATAAAAGTCCACCTCCAGGTCTGCAGAAACCTCTGCTTATTCCTGCTTCAGAAGGTGATGGCCTGGGATTGAACAGTCACATCATACCTGTTGACAAGCAGTCAGAACTGGGCTTGAATGGTATTGGTAACTTTGTAAGAGTGCCCTGGATCAGTCCTTATAGAGATGCTTCAATGTACCCTTTCCTGGACATGGCTTATAAGGCAGCTTTCTTGTCTCAGTCATCACCCTTCATCCAGCAGCAACTGGTATATCAGTCTTTGTGTGCCACAGGAAGTCCTGCAGCTGGAAACGAGAGACTGTTGTTTGTCCCTCCTTATAATCTGGCCAATATTGCCTCCTCACTGGGTCCTCAAATCAGAATGTCCACAGCCAATCCTGCTCCTGCTGTCCTTTCACCATTGCCCTCTAACCAGGACAAGGCCTTGCAAGGCCTTGGACCACGGTTACAACAAGAACCTTCTGCCTTTAGTTCCAGTACACAGATTCACCAAGAACCCCAGGCTCTAAATCATACTGAGCGGCATGCTGGCAGCAGAGGAGAAAAGACTTGTCAGACTGGTTCTACAAAGAATACTCTAATCAGTGGTGCCCATGTTAACTCTACTTCAGTTTCCCAGCCTGCATGCTCAGTTCCCCCACTGCAGTCCCTCAACAGTGTCCCAGCAGACCTTCAGAAACCTCTTTACAAGAGTGCCACCTCAGCATCTCACCCCTTCTACATGAACTCCCAGCACAGTTCTTCCATGCACTCAAGCAGCAAGAAAACCAAAGATGCCAATTCAAACAGTCGTAACATAGAAGCGTCTTCAAATATGTTACCAGACAGTACCTTACCTCAGAAGTCCACCAAAAACCCCAGAGAAAAAACAGACTCTGCTAAAAAATTCAAAGAATATTCATCTAAGGTTGAGGCACTGACCAAGTTAGGGTATTTACCATCATCTGATTGCAAGCTGTTACTCAATCAGGACCAGCACCTCAAGGAGGGACAATCCCCATCCTTTAACGTATCAACCAAGACCTCAAATATTGACACAATCTGCACTTCACCTTCT
The DNA here is from genome assembly GCA_038048925.1 of Garcialebias charrua. Lineage (NCBI taxonomy): Eukaryota > Metazoa > Chordata > Actinopteri > Cyprinodontiformes > Rivulidae > Garcialebias > Garcialebias charrua. Next base: position 28,600 of record JBBPBX010012297.1, on the reverse strand, counting down.
ACGGGGGTGACTTTAGGTCCTATTACCTCAGACTATAACATTTGCTCCCAAACTGCAACCAGAAGTAAAGTTGATAGAATTCATCATCAACAGAAGCCCCAAGGCTCACCTCGGTCTGCAACTGATCAGTTAACCAATAGCAGCAGTCATACCTCAAGAGGACAACTTTCTGCAAATCTACCAAAATCAAAAGCTGATCGTCCTTGGATTCTTCCTGCTGAGTATGAAAAAGGAAGCAGCAAAGAAGGAGCTTCTTCTGGAAAACTGGGTATAACTCTTTCTAAACCTAGGGCACCAGAGAGACAGTCTTCTTCTCCAGAGTCTCAAACAGAAAACACCTCCAGACAAATCTATGGGGACTCTTACGTTCCTCCTAGTTTAGGTTACAGTAGCCATTACATCCCATACTCAGTTGCACAGACTATGTCTGCTCAGCAAATGTTGATACCAAGTAAGGGTCCTTTGTACCCCCATCCACTGTTACTTGGCCGTAATAGCTTTTACCCATCACACATTACACCAAAACATGGCCTCTTGTATGCAGAGCATCCATATCAAAGTTCTGACAAAATGGTTTTACCTTCAGTGTCAGCCTCTGCAAATCTTAAAAGCAAAGAACAACTGGAGGGCAGGTCTAAGAACCAGGAACCTTTCAGGAGCCAGGGAAAGCCAGATGTTAACCACTCCCACAGTGACAGAGATAAATCCATTAAACAAACTTTAAACGCATCAGATAAAAACCTTCCTGTTGTTCGAGATGATATAATCTGCATCGACCTGGTGCGTGATGAGGAAGACAAATATTTTTCCAACAGTCTCAGTTCCACCTCAGAAGCTTCACAAGGCATCAGTGGAGACAATCATAACCAAAACAAAGGCCCATTGCCTCTAAAACCCCTTTGGCTGAGCCAAAGTGAAGAACAAACACTGAGCTTGCTCCCCCAGTCTACAAACTACAACGCAACATCACTTTCTCTTACTAGCCAAGAGGTCTCTGAAGACCCACTGAGTCCATTCCCAAACATCGCAGAGAAGCAGACAATGCAATGTGCCCGAACTTCTCCATGGTACTTTACTAGAAACAATAGAACTAGAACCTCTGGAGACTTGACTTGTGGTGGAAATGGTGCCACAGATGAAATTAAAACAAATGCTTCAGATAATGAACTTAACAAATCTCATCAAAGCCCTTCTAAAAATGGGAATTCGTTAGTTCCCGTTGGCCAGAAAAGTAGCTCCAGTGACGTTAACAACAATATAGGATTAAAATATACAGTAATGAGTCCAAAGAGTTCATTTTACGAAGCCAGTCCTCAGACAGATAATCCAGTTTGCAGCACTATGTCAGTAGCATGTAAAGATTTCAGTCCTCAGATCTGGTCCTGCAGGAGTTTTAATTCTAAAGTTCCTGTTGGAGGAGACATGAATTCCAGGCCTCCGCTATTATGTCCCAACATTGAACCCAGAGACCCCGCATGTACCAGCCCAAACACAAATGCTGATGCACCATGCTGCAGATGTATCAACTTAAGGACGTCATCTTGTGAACCAAGATTTTTCAATTGTTCAACTTGTGGAAAAGGAAACCTAGAGGGTCTATGTTCAACTAACAACAGTCTCCAGATTACTAATGGTGGAGACAGCAATACTGTGTGGACAGATGCCAATCTGAGAGGTACTGCATTTGGAAAAGGTAACTTTAGTAATCCCACCAGTGAAAGCACCCTCTCAAAGAGCCACGTATCATGTGCAAATAGGAACCTTGGGGTCCATACATATGAAAACAGCTTTACTCTCGGTCGAACCTGCCAGAACCTTTCACCTACCAATGAAGTTGTTAACAAGGTCCATGGAAATGCAGTCCCAGAAGTTAACAGTGATGATGAAACTATCCTAGCCAACACCAGCTGTGGAAAGGAACAGACAGACTCCAGTATTCAGGATGACCCACATGAAGAACCTGGTTGTAGCAAGAACCAGCAGTCAGGCCTGAAGAAAAGCATCACCAATTTGTCTAGCTATGTGGGTGATTCATTTAAATATGGGACCTCAGAGATTTGCACAGATGTTGGCGAACTGGGCCAAGACCAAAGAGCTCTACAGGTAAGATTTTTTTTTATTGTTTAGTTCCTTAATTGATCAGTAAATCCTTAACAAAATGGAGAGAGCAAATCTAATTTTCTCTGGAGTGATTATTCCAAAGCTCTGGCCTGTTTGGTTTCATTTTCTGATATTGACTTTTTTTTTAAACTCACTGTTCATTAATTTATTTAACTCTCTGAAAGGAAACAGACTTCACTATGGTCATTTAAACACATAAAGAGTATTTATTTTAATCTGGTTTTACATCCAGAATTTAAATTTAGAGACTGATGGCAAGAGTAGGAAACATTGTTTTATAAGGTCACAGTATGTATTTATGAAGGTTAAAACAAAAGTTTAGACTTACTGGTGTTTTTGTTAGCTGTTTTTGACTCACATATATACCGTAGTCTTGTGTAAGTTCAGTCTCATACAACCTAAATTCGAAAAAGTTGGGATGTTGTGTGGATAAAACGCAAATGTCATGATTTGCAAACCTTATAAGCCCTTATTTTATTCACAGTGGAACGTAGTAAAAGTAAAGATTGGTAAGATTTTCCAGTCTGTAACAAACTGTGTCCAACAATAGCCGTTAACTGGCTGCTAGACTTCCTGACCGGGAGACCACAGACAGTGCGGGTCGGGAGTAACACATCTAGCACCATCACATTGAACACAGGGGCCCCACAAGGATGTGTGCTGAGCCCCCTTCTATTCACCCTGCTAACACACGACTGCACACCATCGTACAGCTCCAACCACTTCATCAAGTTTGCGGACGACACAACAGTGGTGGGTCTCATCAGCAACAACGATGAGACGGACTACAGGAACGAGGTGAGCCGCCTGGCCTTGTGGTGCGGACACAACAATCTCACTCTCAACGTGGAGAAGACAAAGGAGATTGTTGTGGACTTCAGGAAGAAGGATGCCCAACATGCCCCTCTGACCATCAACAGCACCGCAGTGGAGAGAGTAGACAGCACCAAGTTCCTGGGAGTGCACGTCTCAAAGGACCTGTCCTGGAGCAGGAACACTGCAGCACTGGCAAAGAAGGCTCACCAGCGTCTCTACTTTCTCCGCAAGCTGAAAAGGGCTGGAGCTTCAACCCCCATCATGAGCACCTTCTACAGAGGTGCCATAGAAAGTGTCCTGACCAGCTGCATCACTGTGTGGTTTGGTGCATGTACTGCATCCTGCCGCAAGAGCCTCCAGCGCATTGTGAGAGCAGCTGAGAAGATCGTGGGCACCTCCTTGCCCTCACTGCAGGACTTACACAGCAAACGCCTCACTCGGAAAGCCCACCGCATGGCAGGTGATCCCACACACCCACTACACAGCTGCTTCAGACTGCTGCCATCAGGGAGGAGACTGAGGAGTCTCCAGGCTCGAACCAGCAGACTGAGAGACAGCTCTGTTCATCAGGCAGTCAGAATGCTAAACACTCTGCCTGCTCTGCCCCCCCTCCCATTTGAACTGCCTTAACACTAAAACTTTCTCACACATTATCACTCAACACAAAGTTTTTCACTAAACTCTCGGTCATGTGCTCATACAGTTTGCACTACTTCTCATACTTGCACTAATGTCTGTATTACATCACTGCCTATAATCATAATACTGTTTACATTCTCTGTTTACATTTATTAATACTGTTTACTTTTATTACTACTGCTTACATGTAATTACTACTGTTTACATTTATTTACACTACTCTAATATCTACACCACTGCTGGTACATATACAGTGTGCTCTGAACGGTCTTATTTAGGGATGCCCAATGTGCCTTACTGCATATGCCACTTTTTGCCTCTATAACAACATCAACTACTACCTCATACATATACTGTGTACATTGACTCATACGCTGCTTTGCCACTTTGCAAATGTCAATGCTAGAAACCTTTAGTTTATTTTAGTTATACTTTTTATACTCTTTTTTTTGTGCTAGTATGCAAAAACTCAGGACAGTATTATGTTCATTAAATGTTTAATGTTTTAGTTTTAGAGTTGGTGTGGATTTTCATGCTCTTGCACCGCTATGCAAAAAAAAAAAAAACTCAGGACAGTGTTAGTTTTACTATTTTATGCTTATGTCTATTATTATATGTTTCAGTGTTTCAATGTTTAGATGTTTACTGTTGCACCGAGGGACTGAGAGAAACGCAATTTCGGTCCTGTGTATGTCCTGTACAGTACATATTGCAGATCTGACAATAAAGTTGACTTTGACTTTGACTTTGACTATATAATTCAAAAAAATGTTTCTCAATGGAAAATTGGAAATACTTGGAATGATCTGTGGTTTTGTGGAACATAGTAAACATATCAAATGTTGAAACTTAGAAATTGTACAATTTTTAACAAAATGTAAGTTCATTTTGAATTTGATGGTACAGTATCAACAAGTCTCTTTAAAGTTGTTCCAGATCCATCGTATTTCCATACAGCCCTTTAGCATCAGTTTTAAATGTCTAGGAACTGAGGGGACTGGTTGTTTGCAGAAATGATGTACTATTCTTGACTGATGGTGGATTCGAACTGTTCAACACTCCTGGGTCATCTTAGATTTATCTACTACTGCAGAGTTTACAGGAATGGATGCTGTATTGCAGTCAGCAGTAGAGTAGAAGCTATCCAGTTTCTTTCTGCACTGCCTCTTTGGCTGCTCTGATAGCTTTTTTTTGGTCTGTATAGCACTGATTTGTACTATGTTTCATTGCCTGATTAATATGTATGAGACCGAGCAGCATGTGGCGTACCTGACTATTAATCCAGGGCTTCTGGTTATGGGATTCTTCAATTCAATTCAGTTTATTATTATTTATATAGTGCCAAGTCAAAACAGAAGTCATCTCAGGTCACTGAACAGAAACATTCATTTACATAAAAAGTGAGTTAACATTATTTATCTGTGGAACAGACTGCTTTGAATTTAACATCATCGCAGACTCTCATCTTGAGCAAGCATGAAGTCGACAGTGGAAAGGAAAAACTCCCTCATGAGGAAGAAACCTTTAACAGAAGCAGCCTCAGGACCAGTGCTGGGCAGCGCTAATCCAAAAATTAGTTCCGCTATTTCTAAAGCACTTATTAATTTATTTAGGTCCGCAATTTCAAAAGCGCTTATGTATTAGCAAAGCTAGCGGAAGCTAATACTAACGCGCTAATGTGCAAATGGCGAACTACTTTTTTAAATCCAGCAGATTTGACCATTTCGTGAAACGGTTAAGCTCAGAAAAACCTTGTGCTATAAAGTCAGCTAAGAAATATATTTTTTCTCAGCAAAGAAATAATTGTTTTTACCGTGTTTTCTTGTAAAGTCCTTCGCTTCTGTGGCCGTCGCCATTTTGAACAGGGCAAATGGCGAACTACTTTTTTAAATCCAGCAGATTTGACCATTTCGTGAAACGGTTAAGCTCAGAAAAACCTTGTGCTATAAAGTCAGCTAAGAAATATATTTTTTCTCAGCAAAGAAATAATTGTTTTTACCGTGTTTTCTTGTAAAGTCCTTCGCTTCTGTGGCCGTCGCCATTTTGAACAGGGCAAATGAGGCGCTGACGCGTCGCGTAGGCCGCTGAGAAACATCCATAAGTTCACCCTCCATGTTAAAAACTCTTCGTCTGACTCTTCGAAAACAAGCAATAAGGCTGCAGAGTAACACACTGGCTGCTAACTGCTATAGAGAGAGCGCTCTCTCTAGCCCCCCTTAGGGCGGGGACCGCTTTTTTTCACGGACCACATCCGGCGCTGACAGGATATGGTCTGTGAGCAGTCGTCCGGTTGATTTAAGAGCCCGTAAATAAGTTTTTTCGTTTTTACTGATAGATAATTAGTTATTAGCGGTACTGCATTTTAAATAAAAATAGCGCAAATCCGCTTATGAATTATAAAAGTTAGTCAATCCGCTGTAGCGCTAACAAATTGTTTAGGTCCGCTATCAGCGGATTAGCGCTTTAGCGCTCCCTAGCGGTCTTGTGCCCAACATTGCTCAGGACAAATAGCCATCTACTTCGACCAGCTGGGTTTGAGAGGAAAAGATACACAATGGCAGGTCAAAAATCACATGTTAAGACAGAAATAGTGTCAAATGAAAACTATTCAAGTGTAACAATTCATTTAAGGAAATGAGGTCAGTTTGACCTCCAGTAGTCTAAGTCTATGCCAGGATAACAAGCCAACCCTAACTAGGATTTATCAAAAAGGAAAGTCTTAATCCGAGTCTTAAAACTGGACAGTGTGTCAGCCTCATGGATAGAAACTGGAAGTTTGTTTCACAAGAGAGGAGCCTAAAAACTGAAAGATCTTCCTCCCATTCTGCTTTTGGAAACTCTAGGAACCACAAGTAAACATGCAGTCTGAAAGCGAAGTGCTCTGTTAGGAAAATATGGAACAAAAAGAGCTGTACCCTGATGCATGCTCAATAATCCAGGTAGAAAAATCTTAAAAAGCTAAGTCTGGTCCTCTGGACATAAGATCTGTAATATAAGATGGAGCTAGGTTGTTGAGAGCTTTGTTGGTTAGAAGTAAGTGTTTGAATTCTATTCATAATTTGACAGTGAGCCAGTGGAGAGAAGCTAAACTAACTTTTGGATTGTACGCTGGGAATAACGTCCATGCAGATGTACAGTCAGACTCAGCATAGTCCTGAACACTGACAGAAGAGTCCTCCAGAGTGGATGCAGTTCTAAACACATACCAGTTTGTCTGCTCAGAACAGTCCAGCAGGATGCTCTTCAGGTTTTGAGGTCCAGAATTTAGCTTGTTTTGCAAAAAAATTTGTTTTTTTCTTCCAGTTTTTGTCTGTAGGCTGGGAACAGAAATAAAGTGGTTCAAGTGTTCAGAGTTGGGAAAGGCACAGTCCAGTTCACATCACGTATGTTGCTGTAGACATGGTCCAGTGTGTTCTTGTTACAGGTGGGGATGTCTGATTGTTGATATTATTTATGGAAAATTCCTTCAATTATACTGACTAAAGTCACAGCAGCAATACAGACAGCATAAGGATATCTCGACTGCCACACGGAGTTTGCCGAAAGCTGCTGCAGAGTTGGCTCATGAGAGGATGTAAGCAGCATCCAAAACACAGCAGTGAAGTCCAACGATAGATAACAACAACAATACAACTTCACGTCTGGACAACAGTGTTTGTAAAAGTTATACATCTCCATACCACCAAGCTGTTAAGAAGCACACACACACCACCTTCTTTGGTGTTGCCTGAGGCATCAGTCCAATGTTTGTGGACTGAGTTGGGGATTCTGCAGCTGAACGGAGGACTCTGGGACATTGTCAGAAAGCCAGGTCTCTGTGAAAATCAGAACACAGTACTCTCAGTTCCTGCTGTGCTGTGATCCTCATTCTGTTTGTACAGTTTGTTTTCCATAAACCATATGTTCACTAGCAAAAAAGCTGGGTAGCGATGGTCAGTTGACACAAGCTTTTTAACCTTGCATGAAGCCCTCCTTTTCTCGCCTTGTCGTCGCAGTCTCTAGAGTGCTCTCTTGGGGTCAGCATCCACATTATAGCCCAGTACTGCAGAGCTTTTCTGGGGTAGGTTTGGGTTGTTGATGGTGGCTGCAGGAATGAACTATGAGTTTCAGCTTGAGTGGTATAAAACCAATAAATTCAGAATGACTAAGTCGGCAATATCCAGCAGTGTCTGTGTGTTGCATGACATTTCTACACAGCTGAAATAGCGAAAAGCACATGGGAAAACACGAAAAAGAAACAAAGGCTGACATTCAAAAGCAGAGTTAGAAAACATGTCTGCCATGTGCGCCGTCTTGCATCTTATATCGAGGAAGCGGCGTCATTGTATCCCCCCCCCCATTTTTTTTTTTTTTTTTTCAGATTTGAATTTGTTTGACCACAGAACAGTTTTCCATTTTTCCTCATCATTTTAAATGAGCTTTGGTCCAAGAACGAATGTGACGTTTTTGGATGATGTCCTCACATGCTTCTTCTTTGCATGGTAGAGATTTAACAAATGTTTGTGGATGAAGTTATGACGTCTCGCGTACCGTTGAGTTTAGATTTGTGAAAATTTACAAATGTGCTCTATTCGAGTGTTGTTACAGAGAGTGAATGTTACGAATAAATTTGACATAAAACATAATCCAAGTTGAAGTGCTGCATCATTTTAACTCCCCTTTATTGCATCTGCATTTGGTAGCAGGACAAACTGACAAAGACCATGCAGAATAATGTAGTATTTTAACTCCACAGCAGAGAAAGTTATGTAGTCTCTGTAAGTACCGTATTCACCGGTGTATAATACGCACTTTTATTGCTCATTTGAATATCCTGCGTATTATACACCGAAGCGTATTATCTACGGATTTTTTCCCATATTTTTAGACCCATTTTTGGCTCTGATTCGCTGTTTTTCATTTTGGCCTAAAAATGGTGCAGTACCAGTTTCGGTCGCTATGGGCGCTAATGCGCCCTGTAGTCTGTTTACCTGCAGACTGTACCAAAAATCGTGCAGTACCAGTTTCGGCCGCTATGGGCAGCAGCAGAGGACTCAGAGAGCGAAGAGGAAGAGGGCCACTTCCAGACCGTTTCTAGCTCATGTGTCCGAAAAAAGCCTCCTCTGGTTGGACTGACTCTGTCGCTGCCTGCTCCCTGCTGTGGATATAGCTGCAATTAGCTGTGAGGTTCGCTGTTTTGGTTTGCAATATACCACTCATAAACCACACCGCAGATTTTTAAATCCAGCTGATTTCACATTTGGTTAAGCTCAGGAGCCCGTTTGCTATAAAGTCAGGTAAGAAATATATTTTTAAGCGTTTATTTAGCTAAATGTAAAGAAATAAATCGGCGAACTATTTTTTTAAATCCAGCTCAGACCAGCTGATTTCACATTTAGTTAAGCTCAGGAGCCTGTTTGCTATAAAGTCAGGTAAGAAATATATATTTTTAAGCGTTTATTTAGCTAAATTTAAATAAATAAATCTGCGAACTATTTTTTAAAATCCAGCTCAGACCAGCTGATTTCACATTTAGTTAAGCTCAGGAGAAATACAAGAAATATATATATTTTTAGGTGTTTCTGTACAGTAGTTTTATTTTAATTAAATTCAGCTCTTGATGCGCAGCAAACCGTTTCTGTCTGGGTGCGCGCATCGTGTTGTTTACGTTCAAAATTAAGCTCATTTGTAATCATTTATTAACAAAAATTAAACCGAGACACATTAACATATATATTCAGCTAACAAATATATATATTTTTAGGTGTTTCTGTACGGTAGTTTTATTTTAATTAAATTCAGCTCTTGATGCGCAACAAACCGTTTCTGTCTGGGTGCGCGCATCGTGTTGTTTACGTTCAAAATTAAGCTCATTTGTAATAATTTATTAACAAAAATTAAACCGAGACACGTTAACATATATATTCAGCTGTACACAGGCAGTTCACCCGCATAGCTCAGCGTATGTTCTCGCGTTCATTCTTGTGTTTTCGCTCCAAATTCTTGACGTCATTTGAGCAGCTGCAGTGCAGAGCGTTTACCTACGGGACAAATTGAGGTCGCTGATTGGTCATTTGCTGACACACTTACTGAATTGATTGACAGGTCGGGTGGGGGAAAAAAAGGCGAGAGCCGGCAGCTTCTGCTGCAGCGGTGTTCTGTGTTTATATGTTAATAAAAAGTTCTAAAAAAAAAAAAAAACAGGGAGCGCTGGTCCTGCAGCCCACACATCAGACCAGCACACCAGGAAATCTGCAGAACCTCCCGCAGCCACGAGTTTAATTCGCTCGTGACAAATTTGTTCATTTCTCATCATTTCAGTCATGGAGTCAACGGAGGAGGAAGCGATCACTTGCCTTTTGGCAAAAAAAAAAAAAGAAAAGGCCAGATCAGGGATGAAGAAGGGGAATTTAATACATTTGTGTCGCATACAAAACAGTCCGGCGCAGGGCAGTTTATTGTGCGACAACGCGTTTGCGTACGCGGTCGTAAAATTTGAGCTTTGCGCGTACATGCCCTGCGGGGATACGCTTGTGCCTCTGCGTAGTACGTGCGTACAGCTGCGTATGGACATACGCAGAGCCATGCGGGGGCCTTAAGAGGTTAGTACAATTGCCTGACAGAAGGTCCTGGGTTTAATCCCCAGTTGGACCTGGGGTTTTCATGTGTGGGGTTTGTCTTAGTGTTTGCATGGGTTTTCTGCAGGTATTTCCCTTTCTTCCCACAGATCAAAAGCATGCATGTTGGTCTGCCTTCAGGCCCAGGCCTCCCGTGCAAAAGAGATCTGTGATCTCAGCAGGATTTGCCTGGTTAAATCAAAGTTATTAAATAATAAATCTCAAAGGTTTGAATTGGTGAAACCTAAAAAAAACTGAACAGTATCATTTCAACCAAGTTGTTTGTTTCTGGTTTTAATCTCATAGTCACCAGTTAAACTGGAACATCTTCAATAATCCCAGTTTTTGTTCCAGAAGCAGGTTTATTACCACATTAAGTTTCACGTTTCTCTGTGATCTGCTGGAAACTCTACTTGTGGCTCCTGAAGGACAGCGGCGCTCTCATTAACTTGCTCGTCCTTCGCCTCCAGGCGCTGCCGGCTGCAGTGGCAGTGACGGTGGCGGCGGGCGGATCTGTGGGTCGTTTCACAGGCCATTAACTTTTAAAATGGGTTTGTGGTCGGGGCAGAGTGAGGTGTGCGACGAACACCAGCTGGCCATAGGGAGAGGTGGGGGAGGAGCTACAGATGGCCGCCTTGGTTACCACGTTTCAGCCCAAAATGTTAGATTAAGAAATAACTCAGCTGGTTCGATGTTGAGGTGAAATGACCAGTCTTTAGAGGTGTTCGTTGATGGTGCGGTGTTAATTATCTTGGTAAGGATTCAGATCTTTTTCGTGGAGAAAGAAAAGACTTTGGTTGTTTCCTGGAGTTGATCCCAGCAGCACCTGGTTTGTGTTTGTTCAGATCAGCTTCATGCGTGTCTGTTTGGAGTTCTCCTCTAAAGCTGCAATAAAGGCAGTTTTGCTGAGTCTGGGTTGAAAAAAAAGTCACATTTGACTCACAGCTGCTGATCTGAACTTCAGACAGAGAAGATGAAGCGTCTGTAGGAAGTTGATCTCCACAGAGTCCTGGTTAAATAATAATAATAATAATAATTTGTCACATTTGTCATCTGTGTATGTTCCCATACTGGACAGACGAAATTGGTCTTCTGCATTTAACCCAACCACCACCAGGTGGTGCAGTGAGCAGCGTGGTCGCGCTCGGGGAGCTGGGAAAATAGATGTGCACTCATAGACACCCCAATATGGTGTGCCGTGGCCGGGGTTCCAACCTGGGTCCTTCGGATAACAAGTCCGATTCTCTGCCACTACACCATCTAAACAACTCTAATCCAGATCTGCCAAGCTGAAGATGTTTCCTGGAATTCCAGGAAGAAAATGGTTTAATAATGATTTTTCCCACCAGTAAACTGGTCTTTATGTGTTAAAAAGTGTTCCCACCTCAGATTTGCTCCAGTCCAAGGAATAAGTTTTGGAATAAATTAAGTTTTTCATGAAATAGAAATAATTCAACAAAATTTAACAAACTGGGAATTTTGTAAAACATTTTTATTACAACAAAGAAATTTGTTTGTTAGATTTTTTTAATCATCCATCTGTTCATCCATCCATCTATCTGTTCATCCATTTGTTCATTTTTTATCCATATTTTCATCTTCCAGCCACCTGTTCATCCATCCATCATCTGTCTGTCCATCTGTCCATCCAACTTTCATCCATCATCTATCCATCCATCTATCATCTGTCTGTTCATCTGTCCATCCAACTTCCATCCATCATCCATCCATCCATCTATCATCTGTCTGTTCATCTGTCCATCCAACTTCCATCCATCATAATTTCTCATCCATCTGTCCATCTGTACAAGGTACATCCAACTTCCATACATCATCCATCCATCATCCATTCATCCATCCATCATCTGTCTGTCCAGCTGTCCATCCAACTTCCATCCATCCATCTGTCCATCTATCATCTGTCTGTCCATCTGTCTATCATCCATCCATTCATCCATCCATCATCTATCATCTGTCCAGCCAAATTCAATCCATCCATCATCCATCCATCCAACCATCCATCTATCATCATCCATCATCTATCTGTTTGTCCATCTGTCCATCCGACTTCCATCCATCTGTCCATCTGTCATCTATCATCTGTCTGTCCATCTGTCCAGCCAACTTCAATCCATCCATCCATCCATCATCTATCATCTGTCTGTCCATCTGTCCATCCAACTTCCATCCATCTGTCCATCTGTCATCTATCATATGTCTGTCCATCTGTCCATCCAACTTCCATCCATCCATCTGTCATCTGTCTGTCCATCTGTTCATCCAACTTCCATCCATCATCCACCCATCCATCCATCTGTCCATCCAACATTCATTCATCTGTTCACCCATCCATCCATTCATTTGTTCATCTATCTCTCCAGTCATCTGTCTATCCATCTTGGAGGAAGAGAAACTCAGACCTTCTCTTCAGTCACTCTTTAGCTCCTCCTGAGAGGTTCCAAGGTGTTTCCAGACCAGAGAGGATATAAAATCCCTGCAGAAGGTTCTGGGTCTGCCTCGGGCTCATTTTACAGTAGAACGCACCCAGGAGGCATTTTAATCATTTCAGTGATTTTATTTTTCTCAAATTCAAAGAACCAAAACAAAAATCATTGTCCAAAAGGAAAATGTTGTCAAAAAAGAAAATATATATATATGAAACTTATTTTATTGTACAAACATGAGATAAATTATCACAATTTACTGATCAATAGGTTAGTTTTCTAATAAATAGATTAGTTAGGGTTTCAGAGTGGTGCTTCTTTTAAATTATTATTATTTTTATTTTTTTGGTCTTAGCATACGATGCTTCGATTTTCTGAGATGGTGCTGAAGGAGAAAGAGGGAGGAAGAGGAGGAGAGGTTGAGCGTGAGCTGGCAGACGGCCAGCTGAGAGACAGAAGAGGGGATGAATACAAAGAGGAGGAGGAGAGGAGGAATGAAGAGGAGGTTGGAGGGGAGCGCAGCCCGGAGAGAGAGGGGAGGCGAGGAGGAGGAAGTCCCTCTGCAGCCGCCGCTGAAACCCTGAGAGGTAAGAGGATTTCCGGAGATTTCTGCTGGATCACGTGCGCACGCACACACACACACACACACA
>JBBPBX010012296.1:42091-54308 GCA_038048925.1 Garcialebias charrua | reverse complement strand
ACTATGTTTCTCGGCTGACCTGGGAACGCCTTGGGATTCCCCCAGAGGAGCTGCTCCAAGTGGCTGGGGAGAGGGAAGTCTGGGCCTCCCTACTTAGGCTGCTACCCCCGCGACCCGACCCCGGATGAGCGGAAGAAAATGGATGGATGGATGGATATATATATATAATATATATATTATATATATATATATATATAATATATATATAATATATATATAATATATATATATATAATATATATATAATATATATATACTGTATATCATACAGATTGAATTTCAACAACAGAAGCATCCTGTAAAAAAAACTGCTATAAATTGACATTGTCATTTTTCACATCAAAGACATCGAGGTTGTGATGGCTATTTGATCTGTGACATCACATTAAAATAAAGTATTTTGAAAAAAAAAGGGTGAGGATAAAACCTAAATAAATGAAATACAAATAAAATGTTTGTATTATTAAGAATGTCTTGTAGATGTGTATTTTATCCTCAAAGTCCACGGAGAAAACTGGGTCACAGCTTTTCCCGAACTTATAAAAAGAGACATGAGTTTGACAGCAGGGGGTGGGGTGGCATGTGAAGCAGGTGGAGAGATGCAGCAGAATGGACCGGTGGAGCTCCAGAGTTTGACCAGGATGGGATGTTTTGGGGCTTCCTGCAGTGAAGTTCAACCCAACCCTGGAGGATTCAAGAGGACTTCATATTCAACTCAGTTTTGTTTGGTGTTAATTGTCATGAAGGAGTGTGTGAGTGGCAGATTATTTTGAAGTTTTGGTCGGAACAGCTGATTTTTGTTTATACAGCGTGCTCCATCCACCTGCACTTAAACTGACGTGTCCAAGCGAGTTTTATTTTACTGTTGTTTACAAATTGATCATATTTCTAATCTTTGAAAAATAATTTAAAGAACTCTCTTGAGCGTGTGTAAGCTCCCGTTTAGACAGGGGTTTGTTACAGGAGTATTGTAGAAGCTCCATTCAATGAGAAGACGAGCAGGTGCTGTACCAGCTGCAATGAGCCAAGATTATGACCAGTGCATGTTTTTTAGCAGATTAAACAGCACTCAGTTCAACACTTGTCTTCTGGTCATCATTAAACACAGAGTGAACTATAAGAAGAATAAAAATGAACTGACAGGTTGAAACCCAACATCTTCACCTCCAGTTTTTCCTCAATAAACATTAAGGAAAAGGGGTTATTGATTAAATAATCCGCCACATTTATGCTAATATTGCTCACCATCGCATCTACTCAGTCTACACCAAACCACGCCCTTGTACACTCGCGCTGAGGCACGTCCGTCCTCATTTTCAAGTCCAGGTTAAAAACTCACTACTATTCTGTTGCCTTCAACACCTGCTGATTGGTGTTTTGATCATTTTATTTTTGATCTGCAGTGTTTTTATGTTTTTCGTGTTGTACTTCATTGTCTGTGGTGCCTGTTGCTTGTTTGTTTGTTCAGCACTTTGGTGTGGACTTGTTCCTGTTTAAAGTGCTTTATAAATAATATGGTATGGTATGGTATTGGATGAATCCTGTGGCTGTTGGCTGACACTGGGCTGACCAGAATTAACCCCAATGAGCCACAATACGAAGGGGCGTGGCAAGACGTCAATCATTCTGAACATGTAAAAAGGTTTTTTCTTTCAACACAATGTAAAATGAATAAATAAATAAATAAAATACAATAAAAAATAAAACCATGAAGGAACGTGGCTGTGAGGATTTAGCCTTTTGGAACGACCCTGGGATTTTTCCCAGGCAGTTTGACATCAGTTTTGTTGTAAATTTAACAAAATGTGACATTATTTCTAAAATGTATTTAATTTGAAGTTGTTATTTTTTGTAAATGCCAGGAGAGAGGGCTTAGCCCTCCTAGACCATTGATACCAGCCGTCACTGCCTCCACCAAATTTGGTGAGTTTTGGGATATGTTAAGACCCCCAAAAGTCCAATTCATTTGGCAGAAGAAATTGCAGCTTGGGTCTGAACAGAGCGATCATAATTCTTCCAACAGACAAAGGAAGGTGCACAGTGATTTTGGACCAGAAAGACTATCATGAGAAAGTTACGTCACTCCTTAGTGACATAACCACTTATAAACTGCTGAAAAGAGATCCAGGAAGTGGTTACAAGAAGTTGATAGATTGCCTGAAAATTTTTGGAACAGAACAAGGCTATTGACCGTATTCTGTACCACAGACTGTTCAGGGATAAAGATGTTCACATCCTTCATAGAGAGGAACGATGGTTTGAGAGCGGAGTAAAGGAGGCCATCTTTGTGAAGAAGAAAAAACATCCATCATTAAACAGAGGTGGAGGGCTCCGGGTTCAACTGTCTCCCTCTTACAATGCTGGTATTGCTAGTATCACTCAGCCCTCTGTGAATAGCAAACAACCATCAGGTGCTAACGATCCATTGTTAGGCTGATGGTCCTCCTTGATCATGTGAGCAGCTGGTTTTGGCTGTCAGCAGCAAACTGGTTGATCCACTATGAGAAGGTGCTATTTATAAGACTGAGCTGAATACAGCACCTCAGACTGAAGAAGACTTTTGGATAAAAGACTAAACGTTTCTATTTTTTTGTTTGTTTGTTTGTTTTGCTTTGGTTGGTTTTTTTGAATGTCCAGAGGACCAGACTTTTTTAGATTTTTCTACCTGAATTATTGAGCATGCATCAGGATACCAGCACATTGCTAAAGGCTAAAGCGACTGTTTCCTCCTTCTTCTAATGGCATTTAGAGCAGACAACTCAGGCACATTGCTGCCCCTAAAGGTCAAGAGTACAAATTGAACGTTTTTCTTTCTTTTCAAATTACAAACCCGCCACCGTGGCTGGTGTGTTGTTCAAATTTACAGGCCACTTCAAAAATGTACCTGCATTTGGCCAGTGGCGGGTGCTAATTTTCATCCTTGGTTTGGATGTGAGTTTAAAATTAGATCCTGGTATTTAAATGCATATTTACTGTACACAGAACGATGTCACACAAAAATAATTCTTTTTTAAATTTTTATTGAAACATGTACCAGACTTGACTGCTTTGTGTCTCCAATGCCTGGTCATCGACATGTTGATGCAAAGCCTACAGGCGGCAGCTGTGTTTCCTTCTTTGACAGCCAGGTTACTCACTTTTAACATGAAAGCTGCATTGTAAAAATTATTCATGAGTTTTACATTATCGCTGAACAAATGAACAGGTCTGTGCATGAGGTAGAAAATACGTTAACACAGGAACTATCTGAAGAAATTTATGCACGTCTATCTTGGGGGATGGTCCTCGAGAGTACCTCATTGGTCATTCAGGTTGACTACTGGTCACATGATGACAGAGTGGGTGGAGTTATGGTAGGGAATTTGAAACCCAGAGCAAGAGGCTTTGTACATGTTATTAACTGAGAGCATTCACTCTGTGTCAGAAACACCTGCCCCTTGAGGGGCGGGGTGCTCGGAACCATCAGTGCCCAGCTCTGTCAAAGGAAAATGGAGTAGGGCGTGTACTTGGGAAAATGTTAGTCAGCAGCAGGAAGTTACTGAGACAGCATAGTCTGTCAAAATTAAATTTAACAATACAACTTATGAAATTATTATTTTTTTTAAATACATAATTTATATGCTCCATCATATAAACTGTGAGGTACACAGTGTGAGATAAAATTGCGGTTTGTACTCCGGCAATTACGTTATTTATGAGATTTGTGTGCATTAGATGAAAAAGCTAAAAAAGATGTTCTTTTCATCATTGTAGGTTTTTGTGGTTGTTTGTAACACTGATGAACCCCTCCACTCTAACTAAGCCTCTTCCATCCACTCCAAATCTCCTCCTATCAGCCAACTTAAACAAGCTGGGTCCAGAGAGAAATTTTGTTATAAGCCCTTCTTTTTAAAACTGTTAAAGGAACGAGTTGCGGAAATATTTGTAAAGGGTCCAATTTGGCAGTCAAAAGCTTGATACCCCAGGTCTTCCCCAGCATCATTCACATAGGTGAAGAAAACAGATTCCCAAACCTCCCAAAAGACAATGGCCACAGAGAGGAAAAGACAAAGACGATGCTTTTTTTATATCTCAAAACTCCCCTCCTGCTTTAAAAAATTATAGAAAACCCACCCCTCCCCTTTTGTAATCTGGTCTCCAATGAAGTTTCATTGTTTCTCATGTGAAGCCAGTGGCAGCTTAGCTGAGATGGAGTAGGGGAGGCATTATAGCGCGGGCGCTCTCCCGTTTGGCTCACTGAGAAAAGAGCAGAGAAAAAGCAGGAGGCCAGCACAAAGGCAGTTCGGGGGCTTCTCGCAGATTCCTGTATTCTCAAAATCCGACTTTGCGCTCAGAGTAGTGAGAGACAACGAAACAGAAGTCTGGGAAGCATCCCAACATTCTTTTGATGGCTGCTGGCCTCTGCTGCTCATCCCACTGTCAGTGGAGCAAAGAGAATGGAAATCATTCAAATCAATCTAAGATAGCCACTACAAATAATCAACCTTAGCAAACACAAAAATAGCTATAATTCAATTCATTTCAGTTTATTTATATAGAACCAAATCACAACAAAGTGTGGTTCTCTATCTAAGGAAGGAATTCAGTTAATATTATATATATTAAACAAAAACTATCAATGGTAGCAGATGAGAGTCATCCCCGACACATACTTAATGGGCTAACAGATCTATTTGTATAAAACTTTAGCATGTAAAGCAGCCAGTGACAGGCATTCTTTCAAGTAATACTAATTTATTTGTTTTGTTCTGTATTTAATGATGGGGATTTTAAACCCCTGTTACCTTAATAAAAACCACACAAGATAAACAAGAGAATTGTATTAACACAGACAAAGAAACTTTGCACAAAAATAAAACAAGTTTTCAGTTGGTTTGAAATTGCTTTGATATTAACTAATGCCCAGGAAAGCGAAAACAACGGTCTTGAACTTAAAAAATGAAATAGATCAACCATTCTTCTTCATATTATCCATCTTCTTCTTGTGAGGGGGGGAAGGTTCAGTGTCTTTCCTGGGGAGGGAGTGTCCCATTTTCAGAATAAGTTCTTTCTGTTCCTTGGGGATTTGTTTGTGGCATAAGTTGTTAGGCATAAGTTCATTTCATCTGGGGAGGGAGTTTTTGTTCAAGTCCAGTTTTTCTTCTGGGGAGAGCTTTTGTTCAAGTCCAGTTTTTCTTCTTTTTGTGTGTGGGGGGGAGTTTTGTGCGCCCTATAGGCGGAGGGCATCAGGTAGTTTGATGGGCATCATTCACTTCTTCAGACAGTGGTTTCATGTAGTCTTGTCTTGTCCAGCTGCCTGTTGCTGGGTGCTTAGTCTATTCAGGCATGGGTGATGGATTGCGGGCACAGTAGCAGGTCGCAAACTTGAATTGTGGGTGGCATAGGGTAGTCAGTCCACTTGTCCTGACAAAGTGGAGAGCTTTGCTCTGACCAGATCCATCTCAAAACTGGCTCAGCGATTGCTCCAAACTTCTTTTTCAGGGTTGCACCGGCCTCAGTTGTAACAGGAGCTGCCCTTTCTCTCGAGAAGACGACGCGTTCTTTCCACCACCTGTTGGGATTCCGTTCACCCTCTTTTTTAGCCATCCCTAGCAGGACCTAGTTTCAAGACGGGATTCACTGGCATCACTGGCAACTCCTGAACCTGGCATCACTGGCAACTCCTGAAGGAGTTCTGGAAATCTGTAGTCTTTTGAGAGAAGAACTGGACACCAAAAAAACTTGCAAATTGTTAAATAAAACTTTAAGGCCTTTGGATCCCATGAGTCATTAGTGGTTCGGGGAAGGCCTAACTATGGGTAACTCCTTAGTGAGTTAAATCTGTTAACTTAAACTAAATTCCGTAATTGGCTACAATAATAATTGTTTCTTTAAACTTAAAATACAATTCCATTCTTACTATCTAAAACATTTGTATTTAATGGCAAAAAACAACAACAACAAATAATACACAAATTATTTAATTCTTCAGTGAAAATAAATAATCACTCATTTTGATTTGGGGTTAGTTTTTAATTAGTAAGTTTGTTTAATTAGTATGATCATTGTAAGTGAGTAGCAGGAGACATTTTATACTTACTTAAAAATACTTTACCTTTTTCATAGTCTGTAGAAAAAGTCTAAACATACGTGCAACAAAATAGAAAAGTACAAATAACATACATACAGACATACAGACATACAGACATATAGACATACATACAGACATATAAACATATAGGAATAAAGAATTTACAATAAAAACATGTGGTTCATGAGCTCAAAATAAGTCCAGTCTAGTCAAAGTCAGTCGTGTTGAAAAATATAGAACCACCACATTTCAAATCAACCTTTCAAATCAACCATTTGAATAGATCAAAACTCCAGGTCGTCCTCCATCTTCTTTCTTTTTGGATCTGTTAAAAATAAATACCTGTTTATTAAACGACATATACAAAAGCAATGTGGTTTGTAGGTTTATCTGCTTTATCCTACAGTACAATGTGCCAATTTTTCATTCTTCTTAAATGATCCTTTAAATGGCTATGCTGTTGAATATAAAAATCTAAGAAGTTATTTTTGTATAACTGATGATCTAATCAATGTATGAGCTGTTTCCCTTTTATGAGCCATTATCAGTGTTATTAGTGATTTATTCTTTATTATTATTAGTTATTTCTAGGAACACTTTCCAAAATTCCCTAACTGAAACTGCTTCCTATTCCACCTATGTTTTTATGGGTTATAATTTACCAAAACACAGTCTGAGTAAAGGTTTTAGACATGTATATAGGAATGAGTTGCCACTGAGTGTCAGGCAGACTCCCTCACTCACAGTCTTTAAGTCTCGATTAAAAACCCACTTCTATTCTCTCGCCTTTAACATGATGTGATTTGTTTTGATCCTCTCTGTAATATACAGTGTTCACCATTTTAGTTAGTTTCTGTTGCTATTTCTATCTATATTTTGTTTTTGTTTTTTGTTTTCCTGTCTGCTTTGCTTGTTTGTTTCTATTGTACAACACTTTGGTTGACCTTGCGTCTGTTTAAGTGCTCTAAAAATAAAGTGGTATGGTATAAACAATCTAAGATTTGAAAGCACAAAGCTATAAAAATTGTTCTAAAAATGTTTTAACCAATTCCTTTGTGGCAAACCAGACCAACCAAAATGCACTCCGTCAAGAACAATCTGCTATCCTTTCTTCAGTTCCACAAAACATTGTATGAATGTTTGTGGAAACACAAATTTCTTCGTTTCGTTTCGTTTATTTATTCTTTCATTTTCATTTCCATTTAAAAAAACTCAAACACATTTTCAAAATAAAAAAAATAATTTTTTTTGTTTAATTTAATCTGCAAAAACAAAAACAAATATAAACATTAACTTGTATCAGGGTTATGCAGGGATCATTATCCCTGTATCATCACGGAGTTACAGGAAGCGGAAAAATAAGTTGTCAGGCCCACATAAGTACAATATAAACTACGAATTTTGTGGCCTTGCTGGTCTAGCAGGCCATATCATGAGCATATGTGTTTCATTAAAAAATTAATCATAGCAAACTGTAGATTTGAAACATGATACCAGGGCATTGACAGATCCTCACAGATCTATACGGGGGCATGACCTTCTGCTGGACAGTTGGCGTGGGTGACTTCAGGACCTGTTCTCTTTGTCTTGTTGGAGAACGTGTTCAGACCACTCTTGCCACAGCATCCAGTGAGATTTTTTTGTTTCTGGGTGCTAAATTTTTCATCCTCCAGGATCCTTCACATCCGGACCGCATTTTCTGGCAATTTGTGTTTGATGACCTTGTTCTGACAGTTCTTTGATAAATTCTTTGCCTTTGCTTTGCTGAAAGTCTTTGTGGACAGTCTTTTGCTCGTCCAGCACCGCCCTCGTTCAGTGCCTTTGTTTTTAAGCCCCTCAAATGTTTATTTTGAGCAGGGCAACCTGGGAGTCCAGCCATGGTGTTCTCGGTGAAGTCACAGTGAGCCAGTTCTGGACATGCCCTTAATATTAAATCTGATCCAATCCAATCAATAACCATAGTAGCTGTAATTAAAAAAATCAGACGTTGCATGTGTTTTTGACATGGTCCTATCTTAATGTATGTACTACTAACTATGTGTTCTGCAAAGTGTTGTGAGATCCATCAGACTTACTCCTCCCGCTCCACAAACACCATGAGGCTGCTTCTAAAAAAATGAGAAAATAGAAAAATGTAAAAATCCTTAACAAACCAGGTTCAAAGTAATCAAGTGTTAGCAAGTTCTATAAACATTTACCTTGAATAGAGTTACCTCTGTAATTCTGGTTTGCACAATGGAATTTAAAATGTTCATTTACATAAAAGTGAATCCTTCGACAAAGGCATCCTTTTAATCTGATCTGTACAACAGATCTAAAATCATTAATTTACGTATGAGTAAAATTGTCAATTTAACCTGAAACCAGAACTATTGTAGCCCAATTATATTTTAGAAAATATCATGCACTGTTTTCTAGGACCACCTTGATAGCATAAATGCTAATTAGCCAATTCATTGAGTTTTCTAAGATCTACCCTCTCTTCGGATTTATTTGTGTACTGTTTTTAATTTTAATGTTAAAATGGCACCGTGGGATACCCTCACTTGTTGTCAATTCAAGATTCAAGAGCTTTTATTAACATTGCACCAGTTTGTCACCAATACAGCGTGATTATGTATTCAGTCATCCCGAGATGGTGAGTGTGTAAAGCTGCTGCTTATTCAGAACACATGACATGTTCTTCAGCGTGACCTCTCTCATCCGTTTCGGGATGAAGGTCAAAGGTGTGAAAAAGGAAAGTACCATGAGGGTCACAGCGTTGGTATTAAAAAAAATGTATCACATTTTGTCTGCCAAGACACCGCATGACACAGTAAAAACTATACCAATAAGCACATTTAAGACAGTTACATGTTGCATGTTGAGACTGAGGCAGGGAGGATTCTGTCCATGAGACATTCCAGATAGCGACAGTCTGACCAGCCGGCCTCCGATAACGCTCATAGAAAAGTTCTCCGGGGGGGGGGGGGTAGCAGACAAGACAAGAGAGCAGCTGTTTTGTCCACAGTAAAGCACATCTCAGGAGAAATTAGATATCCAGCCTTTTTCAAGGCTGTTTCCAAGGGAGTCAGATAAGAATTGACAAATATTTTCACTTCAGGCTCACATTGTAATTTCTGTAGCCTTCAGTCTGTAAGGGCGACTCTGTTCCAAGTGATCCAATTCGGGACTTTTTCCACTGATCCAAGCTCTGACCTCAGATGTTGACCACAGCGTCCAGAGTCCCAATCCGAGGGTGATCTGTTCACCCTCTGGATAAGCTCGCAAACAGCTGATTTCTCGAGGTCACCGCGCAGACCAGACGTCGGGTGCTCCAGGCATTAAGTCCTGCTGAAGTCTCCCTCTTTTGCGATAGGCCAGTGCTCCACAAACGCCAAAAAGCAAAGCGTTGCCATCATAATCCAATATAATCCAGATTCTTCACCTCCACAGAGCACAGCACAGAGAGCGAGACGCACACCATCCACACCCACAGGAATCCATGGCGTATCCTCTTCGTCACTCTGTGAGGGTGGACTGGCTCCCCTTGTGCCTTTTCTTGTAGAAATCTTGTTCGTAGAATCGAATGCCCAAACCTCCAATCCATCTTAATTTGCGTTCGAGGTGCTTTGCTGAGGAGCTGCAGGCAGCAGCAGGGGGGGGGAGGACGGGAGAGGAAAGGACTAGCGACTGCCTCCGTCGAGAGCCAATGTTGAATTCATCGTAATTGTTAAGATAAGTCCTCACTTCTTCAGTGGTTTCACTTATTAAAAGTCAAAGCATGGGCTAACCCCAATTTGTTTGAATAAAACAACCCTTATTACTGTTGTCAATGCTTATGCATTGCATGGTTGAATGAGATGTTATTCTAATTCCCTTTCAAATTTACCAGACATCTTTTTGCCTTTAATGGTCATAATTTATGTAAAAATCAATATCAAAATTAGGTTTTAACAATAAAATGTGTTTTATTACTCCTGGGAAGTTGGCTGGATTCTTGTGCGTATTTAACCTACTTACTGAAAAGTTACTTCTAATAAAGCATTTTTATTATTGGGAAGAGTGTTTTCTTTAACCAATTTAAATCAAATATATTAATAACATCTTATTAACATCAACGGGTATCTACATTATATAACTCCTAAAAGGAAACAGCTTTTAAAATCTAACCAACTGTGAAACAGCTTTTTTAAAATCTAAAAAAACAAACATCTTTAATGTATGATAAAAATCGTTGAAAATTATGAATTTAACCTGAGTGTTTCAACTTACAATCTAGTCAAAATTCTATTTGACAAGAATACTTTTTTATTCTTTATAAGTGTTAAAGTTTTATCAATTTAGTTAAACTTTTAAAAGACAGAATTTACTGGCAAGTCTAAAAATAAATTTCTGCTAATTTTGTTTAAGACTTGTTATCCAAAAATGCCTAAACTTAATTTTGATCTGATTATGGTTGTTAATTCAAATTAACAAGCTTATTATAAAAGTTTAAATCGTCAATAATTGTATTCAATGCAGTATACCGGTAATACTTTCTCTACTTCCCATTTTACATTAAATCAAAATATATTCCGTGTTTTATCAACATCCTTGTATGTGATTGCTATAAAACATCCAGTTCCTCTCAACTTCACCTCCCAGTAACAACGTCCAGTCAGACTCTCTGATAACATGAAGTGAATCTCTCTGGATGATCAAGATAAAACTGTTTTTGTTTCATGAATGTTACTTTTCTGTTCCCCTCAGATAATAACAGGTGTCTGTGAGCATAGTTGCCAAGTCCACTTATTATAAGCTACTTTGTGCTTGTTATTTTCTGTAGTCGCTTATTGTGGTTACTTGGGCTTGCTTTGAACGTAAAGTCACGTATTTGGGCTTGTTATTCTTTGTTTTTTATTCTTCGTCTAGAGTGACAAGACCACGCTAAAATGAGCTCCAATAAGCGGGGGAAATATGGGGAAAAAATGTAATAAAAAATGGAAGAAAGGGCGCACACTTAGCATGGTTAGCTGTTTAATTTTTTGTTTATTTTTCAATTCGTGCGCATCCTTTATGATTGTCTGTTGTTGTCGTTGTCAATTGTTCTTATCACTCTTCGTTTAAAATTCAGGTCTCTTCTATAAATGTGTCCCAGAGGCTCAATGGGATTTGTATAAACATGCAAAATGTATGTTTATTTTTTAGATTGGATATGTTCTTCAAAGTGTTTAGCATAATTTTGCTGTTTGTATGTAATGTCATAACAAATGTATGTTTATACTGTTTAAAAACGGTACACAATGGGGTGGATTGCCAGTTGGGCTTGTTTTGGGCTTGTTTGGGACTGGTCGCTTGTTTCTATCACGAGATCTGGCAACACTGTTCAAAGTTCTCAACCACGACAAGGCCTCTTGTTGCTCCGTCATCTACAACAACAATAAAAACTTACTAAAAACGGTAAGTGAATTCTCAGTTTCTATTCGCAGAGAAAACACAATTTTGAAACGTTCGGTTTCACAGTATGACTATCTATTCACGGATTTAGACGGACGAGCGGAGCTTTGGTTGTCTGTTAGCATTAGCTTAGCTTTCATTTACGATAAAAAAACTTAATTTTTGGATTATTTAAAATCAGATCTTTCGCCGTTAGATTTTCATTATAAAAACGCGAATCTGTCCGCTTGGTTTAGCGAAACAATTTGGAGTTTTTGGCGTAAAAATTTCATTAAATCGGTCCGCTCGTGATAGCCTGAAGCCCACTGTTAAAACGTCTGATTTTAACATTGTTAAGCCTTTAAAACCTAAAATAATTGGATTAGAATTTTATAAACAAGATTGATCAAATTCTAAAAGCTTTGCGTAGAATTCGGCTATATTTTCATGATTTAAAAACATATTTAAATATTTATTTTATATTTAACTATAAGTTTTTAGTTAACACCTATGTTTCTGTGTTTTTCAGGAACAGATCCATCGACAAGCGTCAAGCAAGCAATAATCAAGTGTCTTGGTTTGTAAAATTATTTAAATAAAAATCTCTTCTTAACTAGCAACTTTAGTTCTTGTGCCAATCTTTGTTTTTATTTTTATATATTATTACTACTATCTGCTTCTCTCTGTCAGCACAGTACTTTTCTTGTAAGTAAGTAAATATAAATCTTCACACAGATGGGGGAAGGAGAG
>JBBPBX010012296.1:25381-41064 GCA_038048925.1 Garcialebias charrua | reverse complement strand
GAGAAAGGCCCACAGATTACAGACTAGGAGCCAGTTGCCCACGTACACACACAGGAAAATGGGAGAAAGAAAAAGGTTGCAGCGCTTCACAAACACAAACATAGGCTACACGTAAAAAAGGACTAAAAATATAAATAAATAAAAAACACAGAACGACGTGTCATATAAAAATAAACGTTCTTTCCTTAATTTCTCTTCTTGCCTGGCTGAGCTCATGGTAAACGTCCAATGAAAGATATTGACGGTCAGCCTCACACTTGGTCTTGGCATAATTGACCGTCCTCACCAGTGATGGCATAGTTACATTGAAAAAGTAACTTAGTTAATATGCTGGTGAAGATTCTCAGTCGTCCAGGACATGATAAATCAAAAAGGCGTTCAATTCAAGATCAACTGGACTTTATTTGTAACAGAAGACGTTTCGCTTCTCATCCGAGAAGCTTTATCAATTCAATGAACCAGACTGTGTGCGTGTGGATTTATAACAGGAGTCACGCACCATCATATGTAAATTGCAAGCTGAGGTAACACATACATGTAAATTGACAGATCACACCTTAACAGTAGGGAGTTCCCTTGAAGTCTCTGGCAGAAGACACAACAACTGTATGTAAATTGACAAAAAACACCTCACAGCCCAACAACAGAGGTTTCTCAACAAACTTTGCTAGTCTAATTCACAGACAAGACATGTCTGCTCTCAAACTTAAAACGTTTGTGAATCAAACCCAAAACTGAGTTATAAGTCTTGGAAAGTTGAAATCTCAGACCTCCTCCTCTGTTAAGAGAAGGTTTTTCTCTCTTAACATACACAGCTTCCTTCATACCTCTCTCAAACCATCTGTGCTCTCGGTCCAAAATTTGCACATTTTCATCCTCACTCATTTGAGGATACAACTCACTCATTTGAGGATACAACTCACTCATTTAAGGATACAACTCACTCATTTGAGGATACAACTGATCACATTTTCATTTTCATCCTCACTCATTTGAGGATACAACTGATCTCATCCAGATCAGTTGTTCTCCATTGGTCCACTGAGATCAACAGATAATTATCATCAAGCAACAAATCTACATTCTGCTTTTATTTGGGCGACTATGGCTGAGTGGTTAGAGCAGTCGTCCTCCAATGCAAGAGTTGGGGGGGTTGAATCCAACAGCAGTCACATGCCGAAGTGTCTCTGGGCAAGATACTGAATCCCTCATTGCCTCCGATGTGTGTCCCATCAGTGTATGAATGTAAGCTAAAACTCTGAATAGTCTCTTTAGAATGATTTGTTCATTTAGCTTTGTAGAGATTTAGTAGAATGTTGTATGAATGGGTAAATGAGGCACAGATTGTAGTGTAAAACACTGTGAGTATCTCAATATAGAAAGGTGCTATATTCCATTCCATTCCAAAGGCGCTACATTCCATTTACCATTTTAAATCTTACTTTTTGCAGTGCTTTTAATTTGAAGGTGAGTGGCCTGGTGTTTAAGTTAGCAGACGGTGTGCGCACCAGCATCTTTTGTAATCTCTCTTCTGGTAAGTGAAGTTTCTGGGAGTTTTTAGTTACTGCCATGTTTAAAAGACAAATACTGATGGAAAATGTAGTGTTTTTACAGAGATGTGGACTTCTAAATGTTAATTTACTGAAGTCAGTAACAAAACAGGAAGTTCAGTTTGGGAATGACAGATTGCTGTTGTTGGGATTAAAACTGCAAATTAACCAAACATGCAGAAAAGTACAAACCTGGCACATTGAACTCTACTCCCCAAACCTTTCACAAATAATTAAACATCCAGCAATGAAGCAGTCAGGACTAGTTTGTGATAATTCAATAAGTAATGAAAATCACTAAGCTGTTCTCTGCTGGGAAGTTTATGAAAAAGGGTTAGTACCCAGAGAAAAATGGAGAGGAAAGGAAAGCGTTCCATACATAAGACAGCAGCCAACCCAGATCTGAATCTTTTCACTGAATGTCACCGGCAGCCGTTCTTCAGGTGTGAAAATTTTGAAATAAGATAAAGAGCAAACCTAAAAGACCAATTTTATTTTGGTAATTGCATGTTGGTGTTTGAAATGCTACAAACATGCACATTTGTTTCCCCTATTGTGGAATGAAAAGGGGAATTGGAAATACTTTTGTGGAGTTTATCAAAGCTGTCTTTGATAAACTAATAAGACTGAGAACTTTGTTAAATACAAGATCAAAGTTTATTTTCTTTTGCAAACAAAAGAGAACACACTTTGAAACGCAACTCCGACAAAGCCTCAATGTGTTCTGAAGGTTTTGAACAGTGAAGGATACATTTATACATATCTTCGCATGTAACAGATTTTATCTTGCATGCACTTGACAACAACATTTGTAAACTATGTCATATGCCTTAAGGACTTTAGTAGGGTCATGACACGATGGTATCTGTCCAGATTCCAAAACTTTCCCAGACCAGAGTGAAAACAACAACAAAAAAACTCCAGTGAAATTGTGTTTACCTAGAAAAATAGCTGATGCAATGCAGTAACATAGTAAATGAAATAAATGAATAATAGTAACAATAAAGATGATAAAGAAAATAACATGGCATTCTATAATTCCTCCCTTTTGTTCAACTAACAACAACAAAATTAAGTATATACAAACAGGATATTAGACACTGATTGGTTAAAATAATCCTTCAAGATTTATGTGCCATACAATATATGGTTTAACATATGACTGTCATGAATATCAGATGGAAGGAATGTAAGTGCTGTTTTTGCAGGGGACAGGTCCCTTTATTTTGAACAAGCTCAAATCAAAGAAAATAATAAAAGTGAAAAATAACAAACAAAAATAAAAATTCAACCTTAGTTTTTTCACATGGTCCTTCACCTGGAAACATACAGGAATATTCACACAGGAAGAAGATGCCACTTGCGATGATAATTATTCAACCTAGTACCAGGGTGGTTCTCCGGGGATACTGGAACAAATTCATCGCTGGCAGAGTTCTGAAATTCAGTTTAGGCAAGAAGACAGAGGGAAAAGAGAAAATGTGGTCCGTGAGTGGATTGGTATAAAACCTGGAATTGAGAGTCACTGATGTCTTCAATTCAGGAGTGGATCAAACAATGTTAGCATAAGCTACAAACTTTTTCAGCTTGTTGTCAGAGGCACTCTGACCAATGCAGGTACTCAGAGTGACTATGTAGACTCCACCTCAGCCATCCGTTGGCCCCGAGGGTTGAATCATTGGCAACCTAGCACTCAGATCAGGTGCTTGTTGGCAACCTAGCACTCAGGCTCAGGCGCTTGTAGGAGCTCTGACTCGCTCTGACATTCCTTTGTTGGTGGCTTGGTACCTCAGAACAGCTTGCAATGAGAGGCGTGGACCCAAGTAGCTCATTCAGCTACCTTGATGGCTGTGTGGGTCACCAAAAGAACCTAGAATGGACCCGTCCACCTGGGAGAGTTCCACCTTTTCCTCCTGAAAGATTTAATCATAACAAATTCTCTAGGTATTATGTAATGCAGTTGTTTTTACGCTGGGCCTGGAAGCCCTCCTTAGACCTGGGACCTGAGGGACCTTAAATGATTGGTTAACTCAATACAGTAGGTTAGCATGCTGTGATCACAGTGTTGCAAAGGGATGGCTGGATTAGCCACTGGGCCCACCCCTAGGTTGGGTGGAGATGCAAACAAAATCTCAAAAGGACTCAGATTGTATTTAGCGCTTCTCCTCATACACATGTACATCAGTGCTATGAGTAAGTATGTAACCCATTTCAGTTTTGTCTCGTCGCAGATTTTAGTCAGCTTGGTTTTCAGTGTCCCATTTTCTCTCTCCACTGCACCACCACTCTGTAGATGATAAGCACAATGCTTTGTAAGGTCAAAGTTCAATGTGCTTGACAGTTCTTCAAGAATCTGATTTGCAAAATGTGGTCCATTGTCACTAAAGATCTGTTGTGGGATACCCCATCTTGAGATCACGTCTTGGAGGAGTATTTTTGCAACTATGTTTGCTGTGGCATGTTTTGTGGGAAATGCTTCAACCCATTTGGAAAACATGTCTACTATGACTAGACAATATTTTTGTTTGTACTGTTGTCAGTTCAATGAAATAAATCATTAAATGTTAAAATGGTACAGTCACAATTTTGTGTGCTCTTGTTGCTGAGACCTTTGTGGTTTTAGAGATGTCAAACAGGAATCACAATGTGAGGTAGCTGTTTTTGGAAAATTAATGGTGAACCAATCAGCATTAATCTGTCTTAACATCCCTTCCTTTGACACATGGTCAACATCGTGTGTCAAAGCAAGCAGGAAAGAAATGCTTGGGTAAACATGGATTTTTGTTTGGACCAACCCAGATATTGTCTGAAAAACACAGTTGTACTTCTTCCACTCAACCTTCTCAACTGGAAGTGCGAGTTTCTGCATGTCAGCAACAGAGAAGGAGATGGGGGTGGAGTGAAAGGTTGGACCTTGAATGAGAGTCATGTGTGTCAGTGCAATGTTTTTCAAGCTTTTTTGAGCCAAGGCACAGTATTTTCATTGAAAAAAATCCCGAGGCACACCACCAACCAAAATTGTAAACATAGATACACTGTATCCGCCTATATTAAATATATAGTCATTCTTATCAAAGTGTCTTGAATAGGAATGAAATAAACACAAAAAAATATTTTTATCATATTTTATATTTCTTATTTCAAATTGCACTTAACATGTCTTCAAAAATACACCCGAACAGCACCACAACAATGTGGTCTTAAATTTAAAGAGGCTGTAGAAAGGGGGGGGGGCTTTTTTATAATTTCCAAGGCACACCCGACGATCACTCGCGGCTCACTAGTGTACCTAGGCACAGTGGTTGAAAAACACTTTGTCAGTGTACCTACTGTAGTCTTTGCAGCAACGTCTACTAAAGTGTTGCCCTGAGGAACAAAGTCAGTGTTAGAGGTGTGTACAGTACATTTAATCACTGCCACTTTAAATGGTAATGTTATGGCTGAGAGTAAGTCAGAGACAAGCTTGTGGTTGAGTATGGGTTGTCCGTCAGAGCGTAGGAAACGTCTGTGTTTTCCAAAGGTGGGCATATGAATGCTAGGGATCGCTAATGCGCTAATCCGCTTACAGCGGACCTAACGTTTTTGTCAGCGTAACAGCGGAGTGACTAACTTTTATAATTCATAAGCGGATTTGTGCTATTTTTATTTAAAATGCAGTACCGCTAATAACTAATTATCTATCAGTAAAAACGAATAAACTTATTTACAAGCTCTTATGCTAGCTCCGTAACTGCATGTTTTGCCTTTTTCCCTTCCCTCGCCATAAAGAACAGAGAGGAGGGAGGGTTGGAGGGGGAGCAGAGGGGAGAACAGACACGGATCTACCATCCATCCATCCATCCATCCATTTTCTTCCGCTTATCCGGGGTCGGGTCGCGGGGGTAGCAGCCTAAGTAGGGAGGCCCAGACTTCCCTCTCCCCAGCCACTTGGAGCAGCTCCTCTGGGGGAATCCCAAGGCGTTCCCAGGCCAGCCGAGAAACATAGTCCCTCCAGCGTATCCTGGGTCTTCCTCTGGGTCTCCTCCCGGTGGGACATGCCCGGAACACCTCACCAGGGAGGCGTCCAGGAGGCATCCTAACCAGATGCCCGAGCCACCTCAACTGGCTCCTCTCGATGTGGAGAAGCAGCGGCTCTACTCCGAGTCCCTCCCGGATGACTGAGCTTCTCACCCTATCTCTAAGGGAGAGTCCAGCCACCCTGCGGAGAAAACTCATTTCAGCCGCTTGTATCCGAGATCTTGTTCTTTCGGTCATAACCCAAAGCTCATGACCATAGATGAGGGTGGGAACGTAGATCGATCGGTAAATTGAGAGCTTTGCCTTTTGACTCAGCTCTCTCTTCACCACGACAGACCGGTACAGCGCCCGCTTCACTGCGGACGCTGCACCTATCCGCCTATCGATCTCACGCTCCAGTTTTCCCTCATTCGTGAACAAGATCCCGAGATACTTAAACTCCTCCACTTGGGGCAGGACCTCCTCCCCGACCCGGAGAGGGCACGCTACCCTTTTCCGGCTCAAGACCATGGCCTCGGATTTGGAGGAACTGATCCTCATCCCGGCCGCATCGCATTCAGCTGCAAACCGCTCCAGTGAAAGCTGTAGATCACGAGCTGATGAAGCCATGTAGGCAAATGATGCCGTTGCTTGGGGCTCCCAATCAGCAGGGGCCCCGGCCCCGCCCCACCCCGGTCAGTCACCTACATCACTAACATTGCTCATGCTTGTTAATGTACATTTAACATAAAAATAATTATAGTTACGATGAAAACGATCATTAAAAAACGCAATACAAAAACCGGTCGATTTCTGTATCCCCCTACTAAAAATGGACTATTCCATCTTGACATCTTCCGGGTCAGAGGTGAACTCGGGGGCTAATTCTGTGGCTAGCTGGTTGTGCTGGGTTTCTTGGATAAATCCGCAGAGAACCCCGCTGTTTCAAGCCAAATTAACGCGGCCGGAGGATTTTATTGTGTGTTTTGTGTCGACCACTCGACGGTGAGTCGTTAGTTTTATGTATTTTAGTTACTTTTCATTAAATCTGTTGACTACCTATAGAATCTTGACATCTTCCGGGTCAGAGGTGAACTGGACGCTAACTCTGTGGCTAGCTGGTTGTGCTGGGTTTCTTGGATAAATCCGCAGAGAACCCCGCTGTTTCAAGCCAAATTAACGCGGCCGGAGGATTTTATTGTGTGTTTTGTGTCAACCACTCGACGGTGAGTCGTTAGTTTTATGTATTTGGGTTACTTTTATGTATAAATGCGGTGGCGACACACCCGTGTATTTGAGATTTAAAAGTGGTCTTAGGGATTAAAAGATCATTCTCTTTTTTGTTAATTTCGTGGCCGAATAGAATATATGTACGTAAAGTATTAAATAAATCCTTTGATTTTTGTAATTTCATCCTTTTAGGATCATTTTAGTTACTTTTCAGTTGGCAATGTAGTGCAAATATTGCATAACGCTGCCGGCTACCAATTGTCGAATATAAATAGCGGATTAGATTAGCTTCCCCTAATTTTCACAAGACATTTGTGCTTTTGAAATTGTGGACCTAAAAAAATTAATAAACATTTTAGAAATTGTGGAACTAATTTTTTGATTAGCGTTACCCACCACTGGTGTTTTTACAGAGCACCAAAATCATGAACAACCCCAAATGCATATCTGTTATCAGTGTAAATATTTACAGACTTCCCTTCAGATAATATACATGCATGTGTCAAAACAATCAGTTCACAGGCCTGTGCTGAACATGAGGGAAGTGAATTTGCTTCTACTGTGTGTGTAAGGGTCACTATTGCATAACCACTGCTGATTTGACCAGTCGTTGTGTCACGTGATGCTAAGCCATCTACAAACAGGTCCCAGTCTGGACTGTCTAGTGGGTGTTGCTGTTGGTCTGGTCGTGGTGTACAAAGAACTTCAAGTTCAGCCAAACAATCATGTGGCTGACCTTCATCAGGTGTTGGCAACAATGTTACAGGATTTAAAACATTACACCTCTGAATAGTAATGTTAGGCATGTCCACTAGTGTGGTGTGATATTTCAACCACCTAGCTATGGACAGATGAGCAGTTTTTGTTCATTTAAAATCTGTTTGACAGAGTGGGGAACAAAGAGGGTCAGATCAAAGTATCCCACAATGTCTCTACTGGCCAAAACTGCCCTCTCTGCAGCTGCCACAACGTGCAAACAAAGAGGCAAGCCTGCGGTTACAAGGTTTAGTTTACATGAAAAATAGGCCACTGGTTTCAATTTGTCGCTATGTTTTTGGAGCAAAACAGAGTCATGCAGCCGCCTCTTTTTTCCACAGCCTGTAAAAACGGACGTGTTGATCTGGAATTCCAAGAGTTGGGGCTTTCTGTAGTTGTATTTTAAGCGTTTCAAAGGCCTGTAGTACCTCTGGGGACCAAGTCAGTTTAGAGCTCATGTTAAGGCCTTTTTCATGACAGATGTTATGTGAAGGAGTCTCCATCTCAACAGAGTTTGGTATAAAATGCCTACAATAGCCGCATAATCCTAAGAAGGACATTAACTGTTTCTTTGTCTTGGGCAGAGACAGACTTATTATGGCTTTAATGAGAGTGTCTGCAATCTCCCTACCTTCATCAGAGATTCTGCGGCCTAGGAATGTCACAGTAGTTTGTACAAACTGCAGTTTTGACAAGGGAGCCTTATGGCCCCGATCATCTAAATACTGGAGCAGATAAACAGTGTTTTCTCTGCAAACGTGCTCAGAGGGAGCAGCCAATAACAAGTCATCAACATATTGTAACAATGCACAGTCAGGAGGAAATGAAAACCCAACAAGGCTGTCATTCAGCGCTTGGTGAAAAATTGTGGGTGACTCACAGTAACCTTGGCAAAGACGAGTGAATGTATAAGACTTCCCTTTGAACTGAAAAGCGAACCAAAATTGGCTGTTGGGATGGATTGGGACACTAAAGAAAGCATTGTGGAATGCACTATTTACCAGATAGTGGAGCATCTGGAAAACATTTTTTCATAATGAGAGACTGGGTCGAACAAGCACGGTTAGCATGGGTAACTTCAGATACGCTGACTCAGTGTATTTGTAGTAAGTTAGAATTACCTCATCTGTGTATGTGGGAAAAACAGCTGTGTGTGTGTTGATACTTGCAACTTGGATCCCTGAGTCCCAATCTTCCGGCACTAGTCAGGTAGAGAAACCTCCTTTCTGATCTCTGACCTCTGGTTACCCAGGGCCATGTCCACCTCGTCTGTGTGGGCCCGGGAAAAAGCCTTGTTCACCCTGTGGGCGTCCTCTTCCATGCCACTGATTTCTTTTGTGAGGACAGTTTCTTATCAAGTGATCCAGACCCTCACACAAGAAACAGGGACGAGGGTCTGAGGGGTCAGTCTGGTGTTGGTAAGGCAGGACAGGCTGTTGTTGTGTCATCACTGGTGGAGCTGGTTGGACAACAGCTGTGTTCAGAGTCATTTGTGTGGTTGCTGCTTGCAGCAGAGTGAGTTGAGCTTCTTCAGACTGTTTTTGCCTTCTTTTCTGTGTGGAAGCTTGGTCAGCTGTATGCTGATCCCAAGCATGTCTGGCGTGCTTGAGGAGTTCATTCAGAATGACACCAGTCTTCCAACCGATGTATGTGGTCTGAACAGACTTGCAAATTGGTAAGAGGAACCCACTCATCAGAGATTGATAGAAAATAGTCTCAAACGCTGTTGCTTGTGGCCCATTTCTCCACTCACCCTTAGGTAAATTTATGCCTGAGTAGGTTTTAAAAACAGGTAACAGTCTGTTTGAATAGTCCTGTGGGCTTTCATCAGGATTTTGAACAGTGTCTGAAATTACAGCAAAGCTCGGAGTCTGTAGATACGTTGCTGTTATGCGCTCAGTGATTTTTGTTAGACCTTCGTAGAATGCTTTGTTGTCAAAATGGTCATGATCAACGTTGGTGATGCATTGCCCCTCATTCATATCAAAAAGCTGGGCCCCGATGGTAGTTATGAATCCAATTCCATAAACTGAAGCCAAAATAAGCTTGAGTTCAACAATAGTGGACCGGACCACTTGTGCAAAGTTTGCCGTGGCGAGAGAGATCACTCTTCCTCCTTGCGCTATGTCTGACAAGTACTGGCTCGCCATCTCGATCAGGGTCGTCTTTGGCCAGGCCCTGTACACCAAGTGGGGGCCTGTGGGTCCTCTCACTTCCAGCATTAGGTTGGTGGACAGGTAATTGGGATTGTCCTGATCTGCATCTCCTTCCTCTCTCTTCAGTGCAACAATTTTCTTCAGAAGTGCAGCCTCTTGGAAGATGAGTGCCTCTCTTTGTTTGTCTTTCTGGGTCATGTTCCTGGTAGACATGCCAGTGGGGCCTTGGGTGTCAGGAGGAGGGGGACACAAGAGCATCGTCCTCTTAATCAGCCTCAGGCAGTGCTGGGGGTGGTGGTGTGTATCCTTGAAAGTCATCATACGAGTCCAGGGCCCAAACTGGTTTTGGTACGGGAACCACGTGGGCTTGTCCACCAGCGGTCGCTTTCTGTGCCTTTTCTTTCTTCTTCGTTGCAACCACAGGAGGAGCGTAGGGTGGTGGAGCAGTGAGGCCGGCCAGAGAGGGATAGAACAGGGGTGCGGTGGGAGACCTGGGGCTATAGGACTCTGATGCATATGAAAGAGAAAGAGGAGAGGAAGAAAAAGACACATTTAATTTGTCCTTAAGTGTTTTCTTTTGCTTTGTTTGTGATTTTGTCATCTTAATTGGTTTTGAAACCAGTTTGGCTGCTTTTCTAATTTTCTTGGTCATCTGATAAGTTTTAGACTCTGCTCGTTATACCAAAGTTTTTGATTCATTCTTCTATACTTTAAAAGCTTGCTCGTGGTTGTGCATGGTTACAATCATGTATTTGGTTATCTTTTTCATTTTTAACATTTTTGTCTCTGGTTTAATAATTGTTCTTCCAGTTTTTGAAAAATTTCTAGGTCAAACGATCCATTTTTGGGAAAATTGAATTTTTTATACCACTGTGAAACAATACTGAGACTGAAATCTCCATGTATTCTAGTATCCTGTCTGCTTCGGGGCCGCAAGGAATGTAATCAGTGCTTTTAATTTCTGTAAAATCCTGGTGCATTGTTTACTTTTTAACTCCTCGGTTCTGAACTAGAACCTACCTCGATCTGTTTACCCAAATCTACTTTGATTTTATCACTATTACTCTCTTGGTTCTTGTAATAAGAACCTACCTCAATTTGTTTACACAAATCTACCATTCACTGTTAATCTCTCGGTCCTATATTAGAACCTACCTCTATTTATTAATATAAATCTACCTCAGTTTTATCTCTTAAAACCTACTTTATCACATAAAAATGTTATTTTAATTTACCTCAAGTAGTTGATTTTTGTTATCTCAGTCTGGTTCAGAGGATTCTGTCATGATCGATTCCTCCTGATGGAAACCAGAACTCCTGATGGAAACCAGAAACCAGCTCTCAAAAGTCGTACTGGAGGTTAAGGAAGAATCTTACGATCCTTGGTGATCAGCCCCTGTCCTGGGTCCACCGGGTGGACGGACCAGGAAGAATCCTGTTCGTTGACATCAAATTGTGGAGTTTATCAAAGCTGTCTTTGATAAACTAATAAGACTGAGAACTTTGTAGATCAAAGTTTTATCTTTTGCAAAAGAAAGAAAAAACACTTTGAAACGCAGCTCAGACAAAGTCTGAATGTGTTCTGAAAGTTTTGAACAGTGAAAGATACATTTATACATATCTCGCATGTAACAGATTTTATCTTGCATGCACTTGACAACAACAACATTTGTAAACTATGTCATATGCCTTAAGGACTTTAGTAGGGTCATGACACAATGGTATCTGTCCAGATTCCAAAACTTTCCCAGGCCAGAGTAAAAACAACAAAAAAACTCCAGTGAAATTGTGTTTACACAGAAAAATAGCTGATGCAATGCAGTAACATAGTAAATGAAATAAATGAACAATAGTAACAATAAAGATGATAAAGAAAATAACATGGCATTCCACACTTTCTGTCCATCGGTCTGTGCATGTTGTGAGAGTGATAACTTAAAACTTTAAATAAGTGAGGTACTGACTTTTAATTTGATGTGTGCTTAGATCTAGGCAAAATAAAGGTTGCTTTAAAAAAACTAGGTTGCAAGGTCAAAATCCAAGATGGCTTCCCATATACAGGTGACCCCCGAGGTACGAACGAGTTAGGGAGATAAGAACGGTTCGCAGCTCGATTCTGCCGTAGCTAGGGGGTGAATTTTTTTTTATTTTTATTTATCATGCTAACGGAGCGCGCATACACATTTGCATGTACATGTACAGTAGTGTACTGTAATGTTAAACATTGCTATTCACATTTACAGAATAAATAAAAATATATTTTCTTACTTTGAGATGGTCAAAGCCGACATCTTAGGTTGCCATGCGTTGATTGTTTTCGGGCCGAGCAGCGCGGGGGCCGGCAAGCCACCGCAGCTGCTCCAGACCTGTGTTAGCTAGCTGGCTAGCTTCTGCTAGCCAAGCCATGAGCTGGTGTTGGAGCGGCGGCGCGATCAATCTGCAGCTGCTGCTCCAGCCGCTGCTCCAGCCTGAGACGTCCACAGAGCTCACAGAGCGATTCCAGCTCGTAATTAATCCATATGAAGCCATCCTGGTCACCAGTCTTCGGCCGGCTGCCGGCAGCTAACCTAAAATGGCGTCCGGTGTTGTACATTAATTTGTGACCGGAGACCCCAGTGACTGAACCTAAAATGGCGTCCGGTGTTCTACATTAATTTGTGACCGTGTAAACTGAAGACCTACTTCCTGCTTGAATGAATGCTGCCCAAGTTTGCTCAAAAATGATCAGAAATGATCTTTTTTATCATAATTATTATTTATAAAGCCTTTAAAACAACCACAGCTGCAATAAAGTGATGTACACATGAAATTAAGAACATTTAAACACACAAAAAAAAACTTTTTTTAATACAGTAATTTCATATTTTTATTAAATATGATACGTTCGTAGGTCCCGTTGTTCGTAGGTCGATGGAGTCGTAAGTAGGGGGTTTGCTGTATGTGTATATGTTAACATTGTGAACTGAATAACTAGAAACATAAGCAACATTCTGTCTTCTATGTTGGTGTGTTCATTCAACCTTTATTTAGTCAGGTAAATCTTTTGAACCTCATGGGCCCATTTACGAAAGCGACCTGCTAAAACTAAAGAACAATGAACAGCAGTGGTAGAATTTCCTTAAACAATAAACAATAAACAAACAAACAATAAACAATAGAAAACAAAAGAGAGAAAAAAAAACAAAGAAAGTTTTTTTTTATTTTTTAAACAAAGTATCAAAAAACTAGCAAAACATTATAAGGTAGACATATAAAATCAAAGACAGGAACAAATCTGTTTTGCCAGGATTCCAACAGATTCTGAAAACCATTTAGAGAAGTCAAGGTCGAGAGCTTCAGATCTTTTTGTAAGATATTCCATGAAGCAGGAGCGGAGTAGGAGAAGGCCCTTTTTCCAAGTTCAGTCCTCACTGACGGAACACTGCAGGTAATCATGTCCTGAGAGCGCACGCTGTAGCTGCACTCACGCAAAGACATGTAGGAGGAGATGTATGAGGGCAGCAGACCAAGAAGTGATTTAAAGATGAAAATGTACCAGTGGAAGAGTCTGCGTGAGGTTAATGATGTCCAGTTAACCAGTGAATACAGGGTGCAGTGGTGGGTACGATAATCACAACCAGTTATGAATCTTAGTGCACCATGATAGACAACATCCAACATCCGCAGGGTGCTTGTAGGAGCATTCATGTAGAGAATGTCACCGTAATCAATGGAGGGAAGGAAAGTCACAGATACAAGGCGTTTCCTAACATTCAGTGATAGGCATGATCTGTTTCTGAAAAAGAAACCCAGTTTAACTTTCAATTTCTTCACTAGGTTTTCCACGTGGAGTTTAAAAGAGAGATGTGAATCGACCAGTATACCCAGATATTTATAGGAATCAACAAACTCAATAGGGACACCATTTGAGGATAAAATCAGAGGAAGATCTGTTGGAACCGCCTTCCTACTTGAAAAAAAACATTCCTTTTGTCTTATCAGCATTTAGGACAAGTTTGAGATGGAACAAATCTGACTGGATGATGTCAAAAGCGGAGTGAAGTAACTGGAAAGCCTTAGCTACTGTTTTAGCTCGACAATAAACAACTGTGTCATCAGCATAGAAATGTAAGGATGCATCAGGGATGCAGTGACCTACATTAGCTATGTAGATTGTAAAGAGGGTTGGTCCTAAAACTGAGCCTTGTGGTACACCATTTTTAACTGTTAAATAGCTGGAAGAAGTACCGTTATGTTGAACACATTGCCTCCGATTGGAAAGATAGTTAGAAAACCAACCGATGGTGTGATCAGAGAAACCAATTTCTGAGAGCTTATGACACAGGATGTTATGATCCACAGTGTCAAAAGCTTTAGACAGGTCTAAGAAAAGTGCAGCACAATAATCCTTAGCATCCAATGCTTCAACAACATCATTCAGAACCTTCAGAGAAGCAGTTGTTGTGCTGTGTTTTTTCCTGAAACCAGATTGATGGAGAGGTAAGATGTTAAAGCTGGGGTATGTAAGATTGTAATGTAGTCTGTAACTTTTCAAACAATATATTTTTAACATATTTCTTCACTCAGTCACTATCTACTGACAAACTGATGTTAGACAAAGTAATCTCTGAAAAAAACTATAGTCCCCTTGCTTCTCTATCAGCATTTATAAAAACACTGAAAACACAGAGTGACCAGGACACTGACAGCCAATAAAAACAGAGTTGTTTGTCACGCCCCAACCCACGCCCCCACCTGTCCCAGCCGCAGCTCGTTCTCATTCAAAGGATTGCAAAGCGATGCAGGACTGTTTTTTATGTGACACAAAATGTATTAAATATCCCTTCTTTATCCCAGAGCTGGACTTTTATTTAGTTTTTTTGCCAAAAGTCAAGTGATCGCTTCATCCTGCACTGACAGGAATGAGGAAATGGATTTGTCACGACTCACGAGCGAATTAAAACATGTCCAACGTTGCTTCGTGAACCTCTGATGATTTCTGCTGGATTTTGTGTTGTTAGATGAGTGATTCATGGTTTTATTAAATTTTTTAAACAGTTATATTATCATATAAACACAGAACTTCGGAGCGCAGAGACCGGAGGAGGTGGAGCATTCCACACATTCCAGACCAGCGCTGAGACATGAGGAAGTCACGAGCGAATTAAATCATGTCCAAACGTTGCTTCGTGAACCTCTGATGATTTCTGCTGGATTTTGTGTTGTAGGACTAGCGCTCCATGGTTTTATTTTATTAGAAGGTTTTATTACCATAAACACTGAATATCGCAGCGGCTCTGAGCAGACAGCAGCAGGGGGCGGAGCAGATCCCAAGTTCACCAGAAGCACGGACTGTGCCATATATGGCTCTGAGGGGAGGGAGCAGAATGCTTTTCTGCGCTGAAAATATTTCTAAGTCCCAGAGTGTTCAAGAGTGTTCAAATATCACAGACCCTAGCTTTAAATGAGTCCAGATAATTTTTGATCTGAGAGTTTATCAGTTTTTCTAGAACCTTGGCTAAGATGCAGAGTTTAGAGATCGGTCGATAATTGTTCAGTGAGGTGGGGTCACCTCCCTTCAGCAAAGGAAGAACAAAGGCTGTTTTCCAAGCATCCGGAATGGTGTTTTGGCTTATGGACAGATTAAAGATGTGGGTCACAGGGACTGTGATGATATGAGCAGCCAGCCTTAAGAAATAAGGTGGAAGTTCATCTGGACCTGCAGATTTTTTAGGATCAAGATCATTTAACAGTTTATTTACCTCACTGACTGAGAACGGAGAAAAAGAGAAGGT
Source organism: Garcialebias charrua (assembly GCA_038048925.1). Taxonomy (NCBI): domain Eukaryota; kingdom Metazoa; phylum Chordata; class Actinopteri; order Cyprinodontiformes; family Rivulidae; genus Garcialebias; species Garcialebias charrua. The sequence continues at coordinate 25,602 of JBBPBX010012296.1, read as the reverse complement.
GTGATTAACTGATGGTTGACTTGTAGGAGGGATTTGATTTGTAGAAGTTTGATTATTAGATGAAGTGGCTGATTTTCCATTTGTAACTGTGTCAAATAATGAACTAGAAGCAAAGTGTAGTTGCATATAGGTGTAAAAAAGGCCAAGGTCAAACGTTGGGTTATATATGATGCATGTATGTATACATTCTGGTATATATTCCAGTTAAAAAAATAAATTAA
>JBBPBX010012296.1:0-17345 GCA_038048925.1 Garcialebias charrua | reverse complement strand
ATTTATAGTTACAACATGATGTCAGTGCAGCTTTAATTAAAAGTGGCAACGGGAAGCACCACTACGAAACAAAGCAAATCTTTTTTGAGCAACGTTATCCACTCAAGTCCGAGCAGAGAGCAGTACATTAGCCAAACTGCAAGCCCGGTATGACAGATCCAGCCTGTCCCATCATAAATCTTTTTACAGCCCAGCAGCTTGCTGAATGTTCTCTCAAGGTACTGTGGATTTTGGGGCAACATAAAATAAAACATTTAGTGACGGGACAGTCCTGAATGAGTGCCTAAATGCTGTTGCTGAGACTTTTAATGGAAAGCAAAAAGACGAGTTGTGTGAAAAAAAACAATTCCCGATGTCAGCTTCAGCAGCAAGCAGGAAATATAAATATTAGTAGATGATGTGCTGGCACAGCTGGACGCAGCTGTTCAGAGTGCACCATGTATGTCTTTGGACATCGATGAGCCTACAGATGTTCCTGATGATGCTCAGCTTCCTACATGTCTGCATGAGAATGGCTCTGACTCCATTCCAACCAAGATTTAAATTACTGGCAGAACAATCCCATGCCCATTTCTTTCATTGAAAAAAGTTTAATTCAGTTAATTTATATAGCGCCAAATCACAACAAAGTTGTCTCAGGGCACGTTACACATAGAAAAGCCAACTAGTAAAGTTCTCTATGTAAGGAATCCATCAGACAAGTTTAATCTTGGCTTATTTGCAGTCTCCCATCCTGAGCAAGCACAGTGGCCACAGTGGAAAGAAGAAGAACGCCCTTTTAATGAACTGTAGTTCACCATTAAGAGTGAGAGTTCTGTAATGAGTTAAACTCAAAGCAGTCTGTTCCTCAGATAAATAATGTTTAATTATTATTTTTAAATATGAACATTTCTGTTCACTTATTTTATATATGAAAGTTTCTGTTCAGTGCCCTGAGACAACTTCTGTTGTGACTTGGCGCTGCATAAATAAACTGAATTGAATTAAACCTGATGAACCAGATTCTACAAAAGAGATGCCATTCAAAACCAACCAGTTTGACATGACGGTCGACGAGGAAGAGGGCCGGCACTGGAGGAGGGGGCGTGGCCAAAGAGACCATCTTAGCACTAACACAACTGGTTTGTTCCACTTTGGAGTGAGCTGTTGGGGGAAAAAGTTTCTGACAGAACTAAAAATACAAGAAAATAATTGTGTCTTTTATTTCATAATTGTCTTTATTCTGACCTCTACTGAAGACTGTTGAGTGTACGTACAAAATACTTCCAGTTAACTCCATTTTAGTCTCAAATTTAGCACATTTTCTATCTTATCTTGAGTTGTGTGTTTCCTTGACTGATGAAGCCTTCTGGATGGAAGGTGAAACGTTTCAGCACTACAACAACAACAAAAAGAAGAAAACTGTCCAGATGACCTAACTGAAAATTGTTGGATTACCTGCATTATTGAGCATGGACTTTGTTGGTTTTAATATGACTGGGTCAGATTTGCATTCCCCACTTCCAAATATACTTAGCAGTCAATGAGACTCATATTTATAGCTAATTATGAAGTTTACATTTGACAGAGCTGAGTTCGTTCAGCCTGTTGGTTTGGTCCAGGCTCTGGTTTAAACCCCTCAGTAGATCTCAGGTGACATTCATAAAAGTTGACTGATTTAGGACCACTTTCTTTAAGAAAACATCACGTCTTATTTCCCTCCTGCTCTTTACGTTTTAGAAATGAATTTTTTATGTAATTACACAATTGTCTGGGCACCGAATCACGCCGTCATTTAATAATCCAGACTTCAGGCTATTGAGGAGAAATTTGAATCCACTCATAAATACTGTGTTTTAGGCATGCTGAGGTTTTAACATCCATCACAGCCTTATTAACACGGAGCTCAAAGCCAAAGCGATCACCACGAGTGACATTAATTCATCAAAGCTAACAAATGAACGTGAATCAGGTGCGAGCCTTCAGCTGAATGTGTGTTTACATGCTGCAGGGCTGTGCACAACTAATGTTGAAGCATCACTGCTGGTTAACATGAGCTTTTGTTCTGCAGGAAGCAGCGGATGTGACACAGACAGAGGAAATGTAAGTTGACTCACCATGGATCACATGAAGTCTTCAGGATCATTTAATAAAATCAATATGTTGATGTTTTTGTAGTGAAGTGAAGAGGACAAACTCACTCAATATTAGATAAGAGATAAGAGATAAGAGATTTTTTATTAACATTGCACCAGTAAACCAATACAACGTGATAATGTAAACACAGTCATCCAGAGAGAATGAGAATGTTAAGCTGCTGCAATTCAAAACACATGCATGTTCGTCAGCGCGGCCATCTCTCATCCATCCTGGATGAAGAGCAAAACAGATATGGAAAAAGGAAAAACACAGTAGGTATCATTTGTGATATTCAAAAAAAGAATTTATCAAAGATTGCCTGAGGACACTCCATGATAAAGTCCCAAAAACTCTATCAGCATAAGCACAATCACACGAGACATTGTTGCAGTTTTGACGACATGCAAGGAGATATGGAGTCTGTGAGTAACTTCAGAGAACACAGTTCAGCAGTTATTCAGCTGGGCGTTATCCGAGGCACGCACAGAGATCTCTGGGGGAGGGATGGGGGGAAGGTCAGCAGGGCACTTCAGCTCTCCGCTCCAGGAGAATAATTTCCAAACAGGCCTCTTTTCAAGGACGTGTGCAGAAACCAGATTAGATAGTCTTTTTGTTTATTCCAATCCAGACCACAGTGTACTTTCTCACTGCAGCCTTCCAAGTCCAGACGCTGTTTCAGGGCCAAAATTCCAAATCATATGAGGTTCCGGTCTATGAACCCCCATCCATGCCCTGTTGGGGCCCGGGCGGCTGTAAACGAGTTCCAAAGCGCCCGCAGGTCCGCGGTAGTCCACCGACGCACCCAACGTGCGATTGAGCTCATACAACAGCTGGGATGAGTTGCTCACGGCCCGGATCAGAGAATCATGCTGATCAGGGAGTTTCGCCAGCGCGCTGATAGCCGCCGAAGCTCTCCTCAGCTTCAGGTAGCAGACAGCTCCGCCGATGCCAAAAAACAGAGCAGCTGCTACTAATAGTCCAATAATCCACAAATCTTCCACGTCTTCGACAGTCAAGACGGTTAGACACATAGGCTGCCACTGTCCCCACGAATCCATCATGTATCCAGCCGCGTGTGTGTCAGAGGGGCAGACAGCTTCTCCTGGCACGGTCCGCTTCGTGGAAAAAATCTTATCTATTGAAGAAACAGCCCAATTTACTAATTCCATCGCAAATTGGTTCGAGTGAGCGCTGAAGTGTCAGACGAGACAAAAAGCAAGCAGGGAGGAGGAAAAACTTAGGGAAGGAAGGAGCAAAAAGATATGCGACTTGCCTTGTCGAGAGCCGGAAGTATACAGATAACAGTTTATTCAACCTTTATTTAGGCAGGCAAGTCCCATTGAGCCTTGAGGACTCATCAGTGACAACAATAGACAAATATAAAAGAGGCATACAATTATTATTATTATTATTATTATTATTTTACAAATTAAAATAAGATGGCAAAAAAGTAGTAAAAACAACTAGATTATAAGACAAATGTGGAAAACTAAAAACAGGAACATGTCTGCATTGGTTCTTGCCAGAGGTCAAGGTCATAGTACTGATAAGCAAATTTTGAAACCTTTTAGCATTTTTATAATTTCAAAGCCAAGCATCCAAAATGAGCTCCCTTTTGTTCATAAAAATAACTTTAATCTAGTTTAGAGGGTTAAACTAGTGGTGGCGCAGAGGTTAGAGTGATGTGATCGGAAGATCGCTGGTTCAAGCCCCGGTACCACCAACAACAAAATGTGGGTGGAAAAGGTGAAACACCCACACCTTCCTCCACCCATTGGCCCCACTCTGGGCCCCTGAGCAAGGCCCTCAACCCCCACCATCTGCTCCCTAACAGGTCCCTGTTGAAAATGAGTTCTCGTGGCTCAAGGAGACTACCTGGATAAATAAAGGGTAAATAAAAAAATAAAATAAAAACGGTTAAAGACTTATGTTCCATCGTTGTGTTTTTGGTTTCTAACATGTTACAGCTTTTCAGACATTTTGTCTGAATTCTTTTGAAACAACCAAATATATTGTTTTTATGAGCTGATATATTCAGTCTGTAATATTTTCACTCAAATATGCTGTAGGTTGTTTATATTTTTTAGTAACTGACAATCATTTAGAAACATATTTGCAAATAAACTATTAGTTTATCAAAAAGTGAGGACTTCCTAAATGATAAACTATAGAAATGCAGCTTTCCAATATTGCTCAGATTTGTGAAAGAAAATGTTTCTGTTTGATTCTTTTCAGGATGAAGACCCAGACAAGCTCCATCTGGTTCACTTAGGAATGGTGTGAAAAAGAAAAATTAAAACTATATTACTTCCAGGTGAAAACTGGAGAGACACATCTTAATAATGATAATAAATATCCTTTTTGTGCAGATTTATGACTTATCTGAAATATTGTCAGCAAAACAATCCAAACAATTTATTGGAAAATTACTTTAATTTAAAAAAAAATTCAGACCTGTCACAATATATTTATGAAACTCACTTGATGAGAATTCAGGTTACACTCTTTTTTAGTGAAGCCTGAACAAAACCAGCCCTAAAAGAAACAGTTACACCAATCTGTCTATAAAGAAACACAACAGAAGATGCTGTAAAACTGTCATTAATCAGCCTGAATCAAATAAAGACTTTCATTATACAGATAGTGAATGTTGCAGGCTTGTTTCTGCCTGTGTGTGTGTGTGTGTGTGTGTGTGTGTGTTGGTCTACATGTTATAGCCAGACTATGCGCCAGACTATGTACCGACATTATCGGGACATTTGGTATTAGCCAGCCTTTGCCAATGTCCGGATAAATCACAGATTGTATCCAAATATATTAATATGTAAACATTGTTTTTTCTCATCAATATCAGAGTAACTTGTGGCTAAATGGCTGCCTGGATGAGTTGGACTGTGCTTCAACACTTAAAATTGTTTTAATAAAAAGTTATTTACATTTATAAAATTGTCGGGCGAAGCACCTCCTCGAGATTCTGTGTGTGGTGTGTGTCAGTTCGTGTATCGGATGCGCTTGTTGAACCTGTGTGGACGTGTGTGATTATTGCAACTGATACACACCGCGCGAAACTCCAACGCCCCTCCTCTCGTGATGTGGAGACCCTGTTGTGGGCGGGGCCTCAGGGCGGGGCCTCAGGTGACCGAGCCTTTAAAAGTTAAAGCCCCTTGAGCTTACACGTGCAGAGTTATGGCGTCGTGTGTTGAGTGCATGTGTTAGGTGAGCGGAGATTATTTTTGGAGAGCGATTTAAGTAAGATTTTGCAGCAGTAGGTGGACAGAGTGTCAGAGTGTATTGACTTCATTCAGGTAAGAATTAAAAAAAAAATTTGTTGCTTTTGATGACATCATCTGAAGGAAATGTTAACGGCTAATCCAGTAGCGTTTACGTGTAACGTGACTTTAACCGCAGCGTCACAAACTGTGAAGACTGTAGAAAACTTTATCAACATTTACATAAATTAGGAAGTATCTGTGCATGAGTTTTGAGTGCGCGAAGAAAGACGCAGCTCAAACTAGCTGCGGCTAGCGTTAGCATGTAACGTAACTTCACTTCAGAAGCGTGACAACCTTTCAACGCTGTTGAAAACTTTTATAGACATTTATATAAATCAGCGATACTATATATGCATCACTTGTGGATGTTTTTAGTGGTTATTTAGAGTCTTAACGCGACGAAGACAAAATTAAACGCACGTAGCGTTAGCGTCACTAGCGTGAACGTGTCACGTCACAATAACAGCGTGACTAACGCTGTAATTTAACATGCGTTAATAGGGTAGAGGGGTTTTAATGTTTCCAACGTCATTTTTGTGCTAAATCTGCTCTTTTTTTTTTACCTCTGAGCAATGAGCAACCAGACGAACTACGTCGTTACGTCATCACGTTGCAGTCTCGTTACGTCATCACGTTGACTGCAGTGTTACGTAGGTATCAGAATACTGTTCTTGGAATACTGAATACTGAATAATACAGAATACTGTATAAGTGTACTGTATAAACTTGAGAATTGTTTTTTAAATTTTTCATATTTTTACATGTACAGGTTTTCAGCTAGTCCAAGAGGTCATTTGGTATTTGGTGAGTCAGATAATCTTTGTCATTTGCACCGCATGTGGTACATGTGATGAAACTAGATTATGTACACATGGTCCCAGTTACATCCAACAACAAAATGTAAGAGAAAAACAGTAATAACATCTAGGATATAACTAAGAAAAACATCAACTAGAAATACACTAATCACTAATGTAATAGAAAAACATCATTACAAACAGCAGCAGGAACATGAGTCTGTATGAACAGATGGTCACAAATGAACACACAGCAACAAGAAAACAGATCGGCATCAGCATGATGTGATATTTTGCAGTGATTATTCTTATTATTTAATTATTCATGAGTCTAACAGCCTCAGGGTAGAAGCTGTTCCTCTGTCTAGTGGTTCTACATTTGATGCTCCTTAACCTCTGTCCTGAGGGGAGTGGGGCAAAGAGTGTGTGTGCTGGGTGAGTGGGGTCCTTCCCCTTTACTGACTGAGGTCCACACTTTCCATCCATCCATCCATCCATCAAACATCCATCCATCAAACATCCATCCATCCATCAAACATCCTGCTTTCCTGAACCCAGACATATGGATTCTTTACTGACTGAGGTCCACGCTTTATCCATCCATCCATCAAACATCCATCCATCCATCCATCAAACATCCCCATCCATCATCCATCCATCAAACATCCATCCATCTATCCATCCATCCATCCATCAAACATCCTGCCTTCCTGAACCCAGACAGATGGATTCTTTACTGACTGAGGTCCACGCTTTATCCATCCATCCATCAAACATCCATCCATCAAACATCCATCCATCCATCCATCAAACATCCATCCATCATCAAACATCCATCCATCCATCAAACATCCTACCTTGCTGAACCCAGACAGATGGATTATTTGACTGACGTCCACGCTTTATCCATCCATCCATGCATCCATCCATCCATCAAACATCCACACATCTATCCATTAAACATCATCGATCCATCCATCCATCAAACATCCTGCCTTCCTGAACCCAAACAGATGATTTCTTTACTGACTGAGCTCCATGCTTTATCCATCCATCCATGTATCCATCCATCTATCAAACATCCATCCATCCATCATCCATCAAAAATCCTGCCTTCCTGAACCCAGACATATGGATTCTTTACTGACTGAGGTCCACGCTTTATCCATTCATCCATCTATCAAACATCCATCCATCCATCCATCCATCAAACATCCATCCGTCAAACATCCATCCATCTATCCATCAAACATCCTGCCTTCCTGAACCCAGACAGATGGATTCTTTACTGACTGAAGTCCACGCTTTATCCATCCATCTATCCATCAAACATCCATCCATCAAACATCCATCCATCCATCAAACATCCATCTATCCATCCATCAAACATCCTACCTTACTGAACCCAGACAGATGGATTCTTTACTGACTGAGGTCCACGCTTTATCCATCCATCCATTAAACATCCACACATCCATCCATCCATCCATCCATCCATGCATCCATCCATCAAACATCATCCATCCATCATCAAACATCCTGCCTTCCTGAACCCAGACATATGGATTCCTTACTGACTGAGGTCCACGCTTTATCAATCCATCTATCCATCAAACATCCATCCATCCATCCATCAAACATCCATCCATCAAACATCCATCCATCATCCATCCATCAAACATCCATCCATCTATCCATCCATCCATCAAACATCCTACCTTCCTGAACCCAGACAGATGGATTCTTTACTGACTGAGGTCCACGCTTTATCCATACATACATCCATCCATCAAACATCCATCCATCCATCAAACATCCATCCATCCATCCATCAAACATCCAGCCTTGCTGAACCCACACGGATGGATTCTTTACTGACTGAGGTCCACGCTTTATCCATCCATCCATGCATCCATCCATCCATCAAACATCCACACATCCATCCATCCATGCATCCATCCATCAAACATCATCCATCCATCAAACATCCTGCCTTCCTGAAAACAGACATATGGATTCTTTACTGACTGAGGTCCACGCTTTATCCATCCATCCATACATCCATCCATCCATCAAACATCCACACATCCATCCATCTATCCATCCATCAAACATCCTGCCTTCCTGAACCAGACAGATGGATTCTTTACTGACTGAGGTCCACGCTTTATCCATCCATCCACCCATCCATCCATCAAACATCCATCCATCAAACATCCATCATCCATCTATCAAACATCCATCCTTGTTTAACCTTGACAGATGGATTCTTTACTGACTAAGGTCCATGCTTTATCTATCCATCCATGCATCCATCCATCCATCAAACATCCATCCATCAAACATCCATCCATCCATCATCCATCAAACACCCTACCTTCCTGAACCCAGACAGATGGATTCTTTACTGACTGAGGTCCACGCTTTATCCATGCATCCATCCATCCATCCATCCATCCATCAAACATCCATACATCCATCATCCATGCATCCATCTATCAAACATCATCCATCCATCCATCAAACATCCTGCCTTCCTGAACCCAAACAGATAGATTCTTTACTGACTGAGGTCCATGCTTTATCCATCGATCCATGTATCCATCCATCCATCAAACATCTATCCATCCATCATCCATCAAAAATCCTGCCTTCCTTAACCCAGACATATGGATTCTTTATTGACTGAGGTCCACACTTTATCCATTCATCCATCTATCAAACATCCATCCATCCATCAAACATCCATCCATCAAACATCCATCATCCATCCATCCATCAAACATCCATCCATCTATCCATCAAACATCCTGCCTTCCTGAACCCAGACAGATGGATTCTTTACTGACTGAAGTCCACGCTTTATCCATCCATCTATCCATCAAACATCCATCCATCAAACATCCATCCATCCATCAAACATCCATCTATCCATCCATCAAACATCCTGCCTTACTGAACCCAGACAGATGGATTCTTTACTGACTGAGGTCCACGCTTTATCCATCCATCCATTAAACATCCACACATCCATCCATCCATCCATCCATGCATCCATCCATCAAACATCATCCATCCATCATCAAACATCCTGCCTTCCTGAACCCAGACATATGGATTCTTTACTGACTGAGGTCCACGCTTTATCCATCCATCTATCCATCAAACATACATACATCCATCCATCAACATCCATCCATCAAACATCCATCCATCATCCATCCATCAAACATCCATCCATCTATCCATCCATCCATCAAACATCCTACCTTCCTGAACCCAGACAGATGGATTCTTTACTGACTGAGGTCCACGCTTTATCCATACATACATCCATCCATCCATCAAACATCCATCCATCCATCAAACATCCATCCATCCATCCATCAAACATCCAGCCTTGCTGAACCCACACGGATGGATTCTTTACTGACTGAGGTCCACGCATTATCCATCCATCCATGCATCCATCCATCCATCAAACATCCACACATCCATCCATCCATGCATCCATCCATCAAACATCATCCATCCATCCATCAAACATCCTGCCTTCCTGAAAACAGACATATGGATTCTTTACTGACTGAGGTCCACGCTTTATCCATCCATCCATACATCATCCATCCATCAAACATCCACACATCCATCCATCTATCCATCCATCAAACATCCTGCCTTCCTGAACCAGACAGATGGATTCTTTACTGACTGAGGTCCACGCTTTATCCATCCATCCATGCATCCATCCATCCATCAAATATCCACACATCCATACATCCATCAAACGTCATCCATCCATCCATCAAACATCCTACCTTCCTGAACCAGACAGATGGATTCTTTACTGACTAAGGTCCACGCTTTATCCATCCATCCACCCATCAATCTATCAAACATCCATCCAGCAAACATCCATCTATCCATCATCAAACATCCATCCATCCATCTATCAAACATCCTGCCTTGTTTAACCTTGACAGATGGATTATTTACTGACTGAGGTCCATGCTTTATCTATCCATCCATGCATCCATCCATCCATCCATCAAACATCCATCTATCAAACATCCATCTATCCATCAAACATCCATCCATCAAACATCCATTCATCCATCCATCAAATATCCATCCATCTATCCATCAAACATCCTGCCTTCCTGAACCCAGACAGATGGATTCTTTACTGACTGAGGTCCACGCTTTATCCATGCATCCATCCATCCATTCATCCATCAAACATCCACACATCCATGCATCCATCCATGCATCCATCTATCAAACATCATCCATCCATCCATCAAACATTCTGCCTTCCTGAAAACAGACAGATGGATTCTTTACTGACTGAGGTCCACGCTTTATCCATCCATCCATGCATCTATCCATCCATCAAACACCCACACATCCATCCATCCATCAAACATCCTGCCTTCCTCAACCAGACAGATGGATTCTTTACTGACTGAGGTCCATGCTTCATCCATCCATACATCCATACATCAACCATCCATCCATCAAACATCCATCCATCCCATGACGTAATCTCTTTCAGGGAAGAACCTGACTTTTTCTACATGAAAAGGCCAGACCACATTCTGCAGCAATCACAACATTATTGTCATTTGCACTGCATATGGTACATGTGATGAAACGAGATTATGTACACATGGTCCCAGTTACATCCAACAACAAAATGTAAGAGAAAAACAGTAATGACATCTAGGATATAACTAAAAAAAACATCAACTAGAAATACACTAATCACTAATGTAATAGAAAAACATCATTACAAACAGCAGCAGGAACATGAGTCTGTATGAACAGATGGTCACAAATGAACACAGCAACAAGAAAACAGATCAGCATCAGCATGATGTGATATTTTGCAGTGATTATTCTTATTATTTAATTATTCATGAGTCTAACAGCCTCAGGGTAGAAGCTGTTCCTCTGTCTAGTGGTTCTACATTTGATGCTCCTTAACCTCTGTCCTGAGGGGAGTGGGGCAAAGAGTGTGTGTGCTGGGTTAGTGGGGTCCTTCCCCTTTACTGACTGAGGTCCACACTTTATCCATCCATCCATCAAACATCCATCCATCCATCAAACATCCTGCTTTCCTGAACCCAGACATATGGATTCTTTACTGACTGAGGTCCACGCTTTATCCATCCATCCATCAAACATCCATCCATCCATCAAACATCCATCCATCCATCATCCATCCATCAAACATCCATCCATCTATCCATCCATCCATCCATCAAACATCCTGCCTTCCTGAACCCAGACAGATGGATTCTTTACTGACTGAGGTCCATGCTTTATCCATCCATCCATCCATCAAACATCCATCCATCAAACATCCATCCATCCATCCATCTATCAAACATCCATCCATCCATCAAACATCCTGCCTTGCTGAACCCAGACAGATGGATTCTTTGACTGAGGTCCACGCTTTATCCATCCATCCATGCATCCATCCATCCATCAAACATCCACACATCCATCCATCAAACATCATCGATCCATCCATCCATCAAACATCCTGCCTTCCTGAACCCAAACAGATGGATTCTTTACTGACTGAGGTCCATGCTTTATCCATCCATCCATGTATCCATCCATCCATCAAACATCCATCCATCAAACATCCATCCATCCATCATCCATCAAACATCCTGCCTTCCTGAACCCAGACATATGGATTCTTTACTGACTGAGGTCCACGCTTTATCCATCCATCCATCTATCAAACATCCATCCATCCATCCATCAAACATCCATCCATCAAACATCCATCCATCCATCATCCATCCATCAAACATCCATCCATCTATCCATCAAACATCCTGCCTTCCTGAACCCAGACAGATGGATTCTTTACTGACTGAGGTCCACGCTTTATCCATCCATCTATCCATCAAACATCCATCCATCAAACATCCATCCATCCATCCATCAAACATCCATCCATCTATCCATCAAACATCCTGCCTTCCTGAACCCAGACAGATGGATTCTTTACTGACTGAGGTCCACGCTTTATCCATCCATCTATCCATCAAACATCCATCCATCAAACATCCATCCATCCATCCATCAAACATCCATCTATCCATCCATCAAACATCCTGCCTTACTGAACCCAGACAGATGGATTCTTTACTGACTGAGGTCCACGCTTTATCCATCCATCCATGCATCTATCCATCCATCAAACATCCACACATCCATCCATCCATCCATCAAACATCCTGCCTTCCTGAACCAGACAGATGGATTCTTTACTGACTGAGGTCCATGCTTCATCCATCCATACATCCATACATCAACCATCCATCCATCAAACATCCATCCATCCCATGACGTAATCTCTTTCAGGGAAGACCCTGACTTTTTCTACATGAAAAGGCCAGACCACATTCTGCAGCAATCACAACATTATTGTCATTTGCACTGCATGTGGTACATGTGATGAAACGAGATTATGTACACATGGTCCCAGTTACATCCAACAACAAAATGTAAGAGAAAAACAGTAATGACATCTAGGATATAACTAAAAAAAACATCAACTAGAAATACACTAATCACTAATGTAATAGAAAAACATCATTACAAACAGCAGCAGGAACATGAGTCTGTATGAACAGATGGTCACAAATGAACACAGCAACAAGAAAACAGATCAGCATCAGCATGATGTGATATTTTGCAGTGATTATTCTTATTATTTAATTATTCATGAGTCTAACAGCCTCAGGGTAGAAGCTGTTCCTCTGTCTAGTGGTTCTAAACTTGGAAAAAGGGCCTTCTCCTACTCCGCTCCTGCTTCATGGAATATCTTACAAAAAGATCTGAAGCTCTCGACCTTGACTTCTCTAAATGGTTTTCAGAATCTGTTGGAATCCTGGCAAAAACCAATGCAGATCTGTTCCTGTCTTTGATTTTATACGTCTACCTTATAATGTTTTGCTAGTTTTTTGATACTTTGTAAAAAAAAAAAAAAAAAAAAACTTTCTTTTTTTTTTTTTCTTCTCTCTTTTGTTTTCTATTGTTTATTGTTTGTTTGTTTATTGTTTATTGTTTAAGGAAATTATACCACTGCTGTTCATTGTTCTTTAGTTTTAGCAGGTCGCTTTCGTAAATGAGCCCTTGAGGTTCAAAAGATTTACCTGACTAAATAAAGGTTGAATGAAAAAAAAAATGCTCCTTAACCTCTGTCCTGAGGGGAGTGGGGCAAAGAGTGTGTGTGCTGGGTTAGTGGGGTCCTTCCCCTTTACTGACTGAGGTCCACACTTTATCCATCCATCCATCAAACATCCATCCATCCATCAAACATCCTGCTTTCCTGAACCCAGACATATGGATTCTTTACTGACTGAGGTCCACGCTTTATCATCCATCCATCAAACATCCATCCATCCATCAAACATCCATCCATCCATCATCCATCCATCAAACATCCATCCATCTATCCATCCATCCATCTATCCATCAAACATCCTGCCTTCCTGAACCCAGACAGATGGATTCTTTACTGATTGAGGTCCACGCTTTATCCATCCATCTATCCATCAAACATCCATCCATCAAACATCCATCCATCCATCCATCCATCAAACATCCATCTATCCATCCATCAAACATTGTTACATTCATTCATTCATTCATTCAACCTTTATTTATACAGGCTAGCCTCGTTGAGTCACGGGGACTCATTTACAAGAGGGACCTGTCTCACTCACACCAAACAACCATCCACTCTCACACTCACACCTTGGGTCAATTTAGAGTCACCAATCAGCCTAACAAGCATGTTTTTTGGTCATATTTTTTGGACATATCCTGAGGAAGCTGCCAATGCTGACACCTTTTAGTTCTTATGTATGTTGACTGCAGTCATGTTTTTGTGTGGTTAATTAGTCTGATTGTGATCAGGCTTGTGTGTGTTCAGCCAGGAACACCTGAGAGCCACGCCTATATATACTTCAAGTTGACTGTGCTTGAATGCGGAGTGTTGTGAGCTCAGAGGAGGTTGCTTTTGCTGAGCTGTTTGAGTACTGTATGGTACTGTGTGGGGGTGTTCTCCGCCCACCCCTGTCTTGAAGTCTGATCTTCTGTTTAGAAGGTTCTTGGTGAGTAACTACTAGCTCATGTTTGGTCTTGACTGCTAGATGCACTTAAAGAGTGGCTACTAGCTCATGTTTGGTCTTGACTGCTAGTTGCATTTGTGTCAGCTCATTTGTTTGTGGAGTTTGACTGTGCTTGATGCACTTAGGAATGTTTGCTCATCATTTGACTTTTGTTGTGCTTAGTGCACTGGGTAGCTGAAGGCTGCATTGATGACATTAGGATCCTGCTAATGATAATTGAGATCAGGGATGCTGACCTGTGTGGTTAGTTTAAGCTGGTTTAACCAGGAATAATAATAATAATAATAATAATGAATTCAATTTATAACGCACTTTTCATTAATGAAAATCTCAAAGTGCTACAAGGAGCAACAGAATTAAATTACAATAAAACAAATAATAAAACAATTAAAATCAATAACAATATCAGCTAAGATCAAAAGTAGAATCATGAGGAGGTAGAGTATGCTTGGTCGAAAAGAAAGGTCTTCAAGTCGCTCTTAAAGTCAACCACAGACTGTGGGGCTCTTAGACATTCAGGAAGAGAGTTCCACAGGCGGGGGGCAGCCACACTGAAAGCCCGGTCTCCCATGGTCCTTAATTTGGTTCTCGGAATGTGAAGGAGATTGCTGTTCTGTGACCGCAGCGAACGGGTGGATGAGTATGGAATGAGAATATCCTTCAGATAATCTGGTGAAGTTCCGTGTAAGCATTGATGTGTAATGAGAGCAGTTTTGTACTGAATTCTGTAGGCGACAGGAAGCCAATGAAGGTTATGGAGAATGGGCGTAATATGTTCAAATTTACGAACTCTCAACAAGATCCTTGCTGCACTGTTTTGAATATATTGAAGTTTCTGAAGGTTTTTGCCAGGGATTCCAATAAACAGGGAGTTGCAGTAGTCGAGCCTGGAGGAGACAAAAGCATGGACGAGCTTCTCAGCATCGGAAAAAGTTAGGGATGGGCGAAGTCTGGAGATGTTTCGAAGATGGAAGAAGCAAGTTTTAAACAGATGCTTAATGTGATTTTCAAATGTAAGATTGGAGTCCATTTTTATTCCAAGATTAGTAACAGAGGTGGAGAGGGGGATGTCTTGTCCAGAAAAGGAAAGTCTTGTTATAGGAGATGTTTGTACCTGGTGAGGGGTGCCAATCAGTATGGCCTCAGTCTTGGAGCAGTTTAATTGAAGAAAGTTCTGATTCATCCATGCCCTAATTGCCTCCAGGCAGGCAGAGAGGGCAGTGAGTGAAGATGGAGATGACAAGGTGGAAGATGAGGATGCTCCAGTCCTGATGTAAAGCTGTGTATCGTCGGCATAACAGTGAAAAGAAATGTTGAACTGATTAATAATTTGACCTAAAGGCAGCATGTAAAGGGAAAACAGCAGGGGCCCCAGAACCGACCCCTGAGGGACACCACAGGAGACACAAACTGTCTGGGACGTGGCGTTGCCAAGACTAACACATTCCAGCCTATTGGAGAGGAAAGATTTGAACCAGTCCAGGACTGTGTCGCAGAGACCGACCTCCACATGAAGACGGTGGAGGAGGATACTATGGTCCACAGTGTCGAAGGCTGCAGTGAGGTCAAGGAGGACAAGGATGGAGGGAGAGCCAGTGTCAGCAGCCAAGAGGACATCATTGGTAACCCTCAGCAATGCAGTCTCTGTACTGTGAGCTGCTCTGAATCCAGACTGGAACTTCTCATACAGGGAGTGTTGTTGTAAGTGATCCTGCAGCTGAGCAGCAACAGCTTTTTCCAGCACTTTAGACAGAAAAGGGAGGTGTGAAATTGGGCGGTAATTTGAAAAAATGTCGGGATCCAAATTAGATTTTTTCAGAAGAGGCCTAATGATGGCGGTTTTTAGAGGCAGTGGAACATGACCAGATTGTAGAGACTGATTTATTATTTGAGTGATAAGTGGGCCTATTGCAGAATGATTGGTTTTTATGAGAGAAGAGGGGAAAGGATCCAGGGCGCAGGATGAAGGCTTCATTTTCTTGATGATGGCCTCCACCTCACTCTGAACAACTTCGTCAAAGCTGTTTAGGGTCCCAGAATGCAGACGGGTGGGTGGCACACTGAGAACGGGGAGGTTGTGGAGCTGAGATCTGATAGTGTCAACTTTGGTTTTAAAAGATGAAAGAAACAGGTCACATTTTTGAGCAGAGTCCTCAAGAGTTTGCTTAATGGGATTAAGCAGACGAGTGATTGTGGAGAAGAGCTGTTTAGAGTTTCCAGGGCAGGTGTTGATGATGTTAGAATAATATTTGGAGCGTGCTTCTTTAAGAGAATAGGCGTATGCTTTCTGATGTTCTTTATATGCCTGCTTATGCACAGACAGACCAGATGATTTTACACGTCTCTCAATAGCACGGCCAGTTGCCTTCATCTTGCGCAGCTCATCAGTGTACCAAGGAGCTGAGCGCGAGAAAGACACCAGTCTTGTCTTTAAGGGGGCGTGTAGGTCCAGGAGCTCCCGAAGAGATTGATTGTAGTAATCCACAGAGTCATCTGCAGAAGGATGATTGACAGCGGTCAGTGTGTGAAGATCAGCAGACAAAACATCAAGGGAGATGTTTTTAAGGTCACGGAACTGGATGGGTCGTTTTGGATTTGAAGCAGGCGAAGATGAAGGCACTTCCAGGGAGATGACCCTGTGGTCTGAGACACCCAGGTCATATACAGATAAGTTATTAATGAGTACAGTGTCTGTAATCACCAAATCCAGAGTATGCCCCCTGCTGTGCGTAGGGGCGTCAACATGTTGAGTGAGATTAAGAGAGTCCAGAAGAGACTTAAAATCTGTTGCCAGAGGTGAAGAAGAATTGTCCACGTGGATATTTAAGTCGCCAAGAAAAATAGTCTTCACAGGGGAGGTGCAGAAAAAGGTGAGGAGGTCATGCATCTCTGAGTTAAATGAAACATGCGGTTTGGGAGGTCTATAAATTAATATAACATTCATCAGGAGTGGGGCTTTGAAGCTGAAAGCCAGACATTCAAAAGAGGAAAAGTCC
>JBBPBX010012295.1:28696-45710 GCA_038048925.1 Garcialebias charrua | reverse complement strand
GGGGGGGCCTGTGAGCTTCGGTGCCCAGGGGCCCCTGGGGTTGTTAATCCGGCCCTGACTGACATGGCGTCCAGTGCTTCACGAGTTGAGGTCAGCAACGGCTTTGTACATAAAGTGGACTGCAATTGGAGGGGTGGGTCTCGTGGACTTTGAATGGTGTGTGCAAAAAAAAAGAAAAGAAAAAAAAAGAATGTCTCGCAACGTGATCTCGATCTGACTGCTCAGCTTTAGATTTAATATAAAATGACATTTAGCGGTTTGTATAGAGAAAAACAAAACTTCAGTTCTGCAAACCTTTATCAAATTATTAAACTTTAACATGAGCCCATTTTAGAACACCTACCTGTTGGGTATGGTGTTGGAGTAGGAGATAGGTCTGTCCATGCATACCTTCTTGGCTGGCTGTATGAAAAATAAATAAATACATTTTAAAAAAGAGCTCTCATTGACTTAGTAACCAAATGAAACCAAAAATGTCTGTTACATTCCCACTCATTTATGTGATTCTTTTTTTAAATAGTCCACCTGAAGCTGCTGGTACTAAGCTGTCATTTGTTTTACTTGAAGCATCATATGAATTCAGACGTGTCACTAAGTGTAATGGAACATGGCTCAGATTTAAAGATTTGACAGAGTAAGGTTTCCTGTCTGCAGGGGAAAGGCTGAGTGAAATTCAATCAATACAGCAACAAGAAAAGTGTTTACTCACCTCTGGGTCATACACGGTGTCGATGTTTGGAAGCCGCTGTGGACGAAAATAAGAAGAATCCCAATAAATCAATGGGAGGCGGCGTGATGATGCTGAAAGGTGGCTCTAAGGGCCAGTTTACACGGCGCGTATTTTGAGTGTAACCGCTACTTTTTCTTTGCGACTTTGCTTATCGCCTACACGACGCTGCTGGCCCCCCTCGATGACACCGATACTTTTCTGACCCTGCTCTCAAGGTGGAAGTTTTTCGCTGACCCCCCGCTGATAATGTAAACATCTCCCGTGGAGCTTTTGTGTCAACCACATGCGCGCAGCCCGCATGCGCGTGGACAGTCTGACATTTCACGTGTCACGTTGCAAAATATAACAGTTTAACAATAATAAACAGTATTTATGTTGGCGTGGGAGATGTAAATTTATCTGAACTACAGTATCTATCTGGACTCGTTACATTTTTTAAACAGTGCGTAACGTGCTGTGAAAATGAAGACACCAGGTTTATTTTTTATTTATTTATTTATTCAGCACCAAAGTTTAAACACAAACACTGAGAATTAAACTGAACACACTATTAAAACACGTGAACCGAACTGTAACTATGTTAATGAACTGGACTCGTGCTGTGTGTTCATCTGGACCCATCAGAACCGCCGAACCGTCTGCCTGTTTGTTGGAACGACAGCTTCTCCACCTGGCAGAAATAAATAAATAAATAAATAAAAACTCAGTTGTTGTGTGATCAAAGTAAACACAAGCAAACATTATATTAAGAACGTTGATTTACCTGCTGTAAGTCAGCTGTTTATCACGCTGGAAAGTCCGGTTCTGGTCCACAGTCCACTCAGCGGTTCTGGTTCTGGTCCACAGGCTCAGCGTGTGTGGTGTGCAGCTTGTTAGATGAAGCGGGTCCCACTGACTCAAATCTGTTGACTCTTATCCAAATTCCAGCTTTAACTTGTTGTTAACTTGTTGACAACAACTTGTAGTTAGCTGATTTTAGCCAGAGAGGAAAACAGACAAGGCAGCTGGTCTGTTTACCTCAGGCAGCGCATGCGCAGTAGTGAAGGTTCCAAAAATCACAGCGCCATCTAATGGCCCAGCATGGTAACTACAATGAAATCATGAGGACGGGGGGTGGAGGGGGAGAGAGTCGTATCCACAGAATTCGACCGTGTCAATGCAAAACTTTTCACCTAATTAACATACCCAAAACATCCGTTTCCCCCACACAGTGTCCGTGTAAACAGGGCCTAAATGAGCCCAGAGTTACACTACGACACGTGCCAGATGTACAAAGATCATCACTATTGCTTTCTTATGATTGTTTTAAAACTTCCTGGTGTGAACACGCGCCAACACCTGGGTCACTGAAAGGTGACGGAGATGACTCAAACTGCAGAGGACGTCACTGGTAGCTGTCTCCACTAGGGCTTTAACAGACTACTCGAGTCAGGGCCGGCCCAAGCTTCCATGGGGCCCTAAGCGAAATTTGTTTGGGGCCCTCTATTTCTGTTAATAATGTGGATTACTGCAATAAACAGTCAGATGATCAGATCATTCACCCACCTAACATAAACTCATTGCAACTCTGACAGCTCTGTTTACATTATCCTATATGTATCATCCAGTGCAGGGGCGTCAAACTCATTTTCATTGTGGGCCACATCAAGATCATGAATGTCCTCAAAAGGCGGGACATGGTAGAATGTATTGATAAAATGACCTACTTTGTATTAACAAACTGGTAAAATATAACTTTCTCTGCATTCAATGACTACTTCTAAAAATTAAATATTTTATGTTTGAGTAATTTGGCATTAAAAACAAAAAAAAAGGTTTTGATTTGACTAATAAAGTAATACTGAAGCACACAACTGTTATCTTGAAGTTCTGTCTCTGTGGAGTCACAGAAATGGTTATGGCGGGCCGGATTTGGCCCATGGGTCTTGAGTTTGACACATGTGATCTTGTGATACTAAAAGTAACAAAAGAAAAAAAATCACCAGTGTGCAATGTATTTTACAGCAAAAGTGTTGTCTGGTTTATTACCTTTGGTTTTAAAGAACTGCAACAGTAATGTTCAAAAGTAATTTTTAGTGCAAGATGAACAACAAACAACAGATAAAATAACTTAGATGCATAAAAATACATTAAATTGTGCAAAAATAGACTAAATAAATTAAAATAACTAATATCAAGGAAATCCTTAAGATAAGATAAGATAGAACTTAATTGATCCCGCAGGAAATTGTTGTGCCAGAGTACTTTAAATAATGTAAATTAACAATCACTTGAAACCACATGAAATGGTTAAAAAAAGAAATTTAAAGCTGAATAATTAGTTCTTAAAACTATGTAAATGTATGCAATAAATCGCAAAAGCTGAACTTACAATATTATATAGAATCATATTGAAATCATTACCAAAATTTTTTAAATTCCACTTAGGGGGCCCCCTAGTGGTCCTGGGGCCCTAAGCAGCCGCTTAGTTCGCTTATGCCTTGGGCCGGCCCTGACTCGAGTAATCAACACATCAATTACTTGGACCTCTATCGAGTTTTTTTATTTCAAGTCGAGTATTCGTAGTGACGTCATCACGTCCCAGTTACAGAACAGAAAATAAATCAACTTCCTGTTTGGAGCGTGTTGCGAACCGGTGTTACACCATATTCTGTGACCACCGTGTATTGTGACCATAGGGGGCGGTGTTGCATGAACTGTTGCAGGTCACAGAATGTGGTGTTAACACCGGGTCCAATCGACCGAACCAGAACCAGCTTCCTCTGACCTTGTTTCACAAATAAAAAGGTAAAAAATATTAATCTCTAAACCTATAAAAACCTATTAACATATTAATCTCTAAAACTAAACATAATGCGCAGCACCACAGGCGGTGGTGCGGGGTGGTCAACCGCTCCACTGTTTTTAGTTTCGTTTTTGATGTGCCACACATTTTTTTCACTTTTGCAGCTTAATAACAATAACTAACAGTTTTGGGTTTCCTCTGACTTATTTGCTGTAAGATAAACGGTAGAAACATAATATATGCTCCCAATGTTTTGTTGGTCTTTCTTTGTAAATAATAAATTACTTTTTTTTCCCGGTTTTAATTAGTTAATTATTTTTTTGCATCTTGAGATCCTATGACATCATCAACTACTCAAGCTCTACTCGAGTATTATTATGTTAATGTCAAGTTTAAAAATGATGTACTTGTTCAACCCCTAGTCTCCACACCATCCAAGACATCTACCACAGCTGATGTCTGTGTAAAGCACGCTGCATAATTAAAGCTTCAGTATGTAACTTATTTTTTAAACATATTTCTTCACTCTGCCACTATCTCCTGATAGATTGATGTTAGCCATGTAATCTTTGAAAAAAACTATAGTCCTCTGGCGTCTCCCGGTGGTAATAAAAGCATTTATAAAAACCAGAGCGCCCCGCGGTTAACCAGCCAATAAAAACAGAGCTTCTCACTTCTCACCCCCTAACCCACGCCCCCGCCTGTCAGCCCGCAGCGAGCCCGCGCAGGTTCTCGTTGAAATAATTGCAAAGCGATGCAAAACTGTCTTGTATGTGACACAAATGTATTAAATCCCCCTTCTTCATCCCTGCTCTGGACTTTTCTTTTGTTTTTTTGCCAAAAGTCAAGTGATCGCTTCTTCCTCCAGACCTCGACTGACAGAAATGAGGAAGTCACGAGCGAATTAAATCATGTCCAACGTGGCTGCGTGAAGCTCTGCAGATTTCAGGGTGTTTTTGTTTTGCTGGACCAGTGCTCCATGTTTTTATTTTATTTTTTAGAACGTTTTATTAACATATAATCACAGAACTTTGCAGCGTCTGAGACGGGACGTAGTGGAGGCGGAGCATTCCAGGCTGCAGCGCGAGCGAGGTGGAGCTCAGTCATATATGGCTCTGAGTGAGGAGGGACCAGAAACGTGTCTCTGTTCAAAATGTTTCTAAGTGCCAGCGTGTTCAAAAACTACATATTGCAGCTTTAAGGACCACACCCACCCAGCACAATCCATTTACTACCCTCAGGCAGACGATACAGGAGTCTGTCATCACGTACAAACAGACTAAAGGACATCTGTTATCCACAAGCTGTCAGATTACTGAACTCTTGGTAAATAACACTGAACAACTGGCAATAAAATTATACTAAGCTACATCTGTGACACCTAATATGTTTATCGCTGCTGCACTGTGTGGCTGTATCATGTATACACTACCTCACCCTCATCATTCAATTTCAGTGTTACTACCTGTGCAATAACCTGTGTAGTTTATGCTAATACGGTATGTGCAATATGTATTAGGTGCATTTAAATACCTTGAAATACTTATTCATACAAATTAATCCTATTTGCACCGTTATATTCTACTATGTTATTGTTTACCATATGTCTTTTGGACCTTGTAAATATTTATTTTCCACTCTTTGGTACTTCATTTTGTACGCACGCATGCTTTAGTATTTCTTGTTTGTTTGTTTTTAGCGAGTCAAATCGGTTCTTCTCATCCTGGTTTCATTGCACTGTGTTAACCTGCATATGATGACAAACAACAAATGATGTGCAACAGAGATGATGAGGTCGTTTCCATGGTTACCTGAAGAGACTCTGTCCAGGTAGGAGCCGAACATCTCCAGTGAACAGCATCTGGAGGCAGGTCCCTGTCCACATGCAGCTGTCACACACACACACACACACACAAGGACACACACACACACACTTAATATACAGTGTGTGCATACATAAGAGACAGAAGACAGAACTGTACCTTTCCGTTGTCACATTCTGCTCCAGGTGACTCGGCGGAACCGGACCGAGCCAAACTGGTCCACAGCACGGCGGCCAGTACAGCCCCAGCCCGCAGGGAGCTCACTCGACTGGGCAGCATGGCGACAGCCAGTCACCCGCAGGAAGCTAAAGCTGATGGAACACCTACCTTTCTTAGCAGACATTTACGAACTGCGGAAGGCGTTCACAGACAACCAGCACTACTTTTCCTTCTTCTCCCCTCCTGTCTCCTCGAACAGGTCTTCAACTGGTTGGTTGTTCTCCGTCATAAAGTTAAACTAGCGAGAGAAAACCACCTGATAATGGTTTAAACTCCATAACAACTTCGAAGTTCACACGAGACGACTCACAACAGTTAAGTTAGAAACAACGGTCCATTTCCGTTTCAAAATAAAAGTTTTTAGTTAACATTTTTTCACTTTTGATTTCTTTTAGACAGTTTTTTACAGAACAGTTGTGTAAGAACGTGTCTATTTATAATTTGGCAAATTTTAAAAGCAACCCTATTAATACTTTTTTTGTGCTAATAATAAAAACAACTCTTATTTAGAAATTTAAAATACTACTTCCGGACATCTGACTACACAGCTGTAAATAAATAAAACCAACACAAACAATTAACTATAAAAATGTGATCCGCACACCCTGAGAGACGACCACTACATGATTTAAAATTACGTAATATTTTTAAAACTTTTGTAGTTAAAATGATGTTTTAGGCCACACACGACGCTTCCTTGAATGCATAGCCCGAACAAAATAAAAGCACTTTTAGGTAAAAATATCTCAGTTGCTTGTGTGAAAGGAATCAAGTTCAGTCGAAAATGTATCTACAAAGTCGACCTGTTTCACACACATTCAGTCCTGAATCCAGTTTGACTTGTTTACACCCAAACAGGAGTCACCACCTGTGCAGTCTGCACATCAGCTGTTTCAAAATAAAACCAACACATAAAAACAAATATAAATATAATATCGGTTATTGCATCAAATAGGATAAACATAATTATTTAAACAACATATGTATCATATTGGAACATACATTGTTTTGTAACTCTTTTAGTTTCAAATCGGCTTTTAATTTGAAATGTACAGTATTTAAGGTTTTACATTTTTGTCCAGGGCGTGAAGAACGCACCTCCTTCTAGTCGCATCTAAACGCACAGGTGAGTCTGGCAGAGACTGGACCTCCTGAGCAGAGGAGAACCTGGTCCTGGATGGATTCCTCCATCTCGGAAGGTTTGTTCTCTTTATATTTCACTGTGATCTCTTCAGAAGTCTTTTATTATTATTATTATTATTATTATTATTATTATTATTATTATTATTATTATTATTATTATTATTATTGCACAAACCAGTTCAAACTTGTTTTGTTTATGATTTATGCTATATGTTTTATTTTAAAAAGCCCATTATGTACTTAAAACTAACCAATTTATTCATTGTTTTGTGTATCACTTCTCTAATTTACTGTATTTGGTGGACAACCTGCTGCATTTACTGAAGGCACATTTTCAGTTTGCAAACATTACTGTACTGTATAGTGATTTTTAACTATATGTTAAATTTTTATGCAATGTTTGTTGTTATTGGCCTTTTTTGAGCAGCACAATGGGATATTGACTTCCAGTTGTTCAAATCTGTAAATATTGGTTGCTCTGCAGATTTTTTTTGTCTTCACTTCAGTGGTGTAGTCTACGCGATACGTGTGTATACGGACTATGCCCACTAGAAAAGCTTAAGAATTTTATTATACCCACTTAAAAGTGCCCGATGATTCATGACATATCATTAGACACGTGTCATTGTTATGTTAAACGGCAGTTAAAAGCTTCCGTAACAATCTATTGGTATGCAGCGCTTCTTTATTACATTCGCTTATCCAGCGAATTATTGTACAATTCTGTACTTATTATTACCGGTACTTGAACATGTTTCGCTTTGATAAACTCTATAGCATGTTTTTAATACAAAGCCAACTGTTGTACAAAGTTTGTTGTACATTTATTCAAATTTAATAAAGAAATTTAGAAATGTTCAATATGCTTTAAAATCAAAATAAATTGACAATTACATTGTACTAACCAGTGTGCTTTGGTTTCTAAGCACAGTATACAGTACCCACTAAAAAAATGTAGACACCACTGACTGCAAACAACAACAGTGTTATAATGTGCTCCCATTGTTAATGCTGTCACTTTGACTGAACAGCTCCAGGTGGAGCAGACCCTGAAGGAGGCCAGCCTGAGGCGGCAGAACCTGCAGATCTGGGCGAGAAGGAGAACCACCCGGGTCAAACAGGACACCCTAAAGGAACCTGCGATGACTTGGTGAGTTAGTTTACATTTGATTCTAAAAGCTGAGACGGATGCATAAATAACAAAATGCTTCTTCTTTTTTTAAAAATCAGGAGATCTGTTCGCTTGATAGCTTTCCAGACAGCGAGGATGAGGGGATCGGTAAGAAAGAAAAGAAGACGAAGAAGCTGAAGAAGAAGAAGAATAAAAAAGTAGGTGTTGCACATGCCTCAGTGAGTTGGGACAGTTAGCATGTTTTTAACATGATGAGAACAAGTGCATGACAGGCGATCCTTCAGGGTGTTGCCTTGACTGGAAGCCTCATGTGAACAAGACATGAGCTCCAAACAATGACGCAGCCACGCATGAGACAACAAGTGGAAAATTTCACTGTGTTTTATGTGTCAACTGTCATGTTTCTTCCATTGACTCATAGCATTGTTATAGTAGGTGTGTGTGTTTTGTGCATGTTTGGGGCGCTCCACCCTCCTCCTGGCAGCTCCACCGGCTCCTCTCAGAAGATGAGGTGTCACCTCAGCTCCGTTCACTGACTCGCCCTCTCAGGTTGAATAATTAGGGTGAAGCTGTTCGAGCTCAAGACTAAACTGAACCCTCGCATTCCTTCTGTCTTGACAGGACTCCAGCTCATCATCATCTTCCTCCTCCTCCTGCTGTTCGTCCTCGTCTTCCTCCAGCAGCTCCTCTGACAGCGACAGTGAGGTAAGTTGTGGACAGACAAGCGCTGTTCGAGGATCGGATTACAGAGGTGGAAGAAAAAAATCACTCAGAAATTGTTTGACATGTTTTTCAAGGCAGTGCTACTCTCACATGCAGGCCAAGATGAACACATGAACCACACACGCAAAGAAAAAAACATTTTCACTCATCCGTTCAATAAAACATCAAGAAATGCAGGTTCCTTCTTTGGAAAATACACAATTTTAAATATTAAAATCACTTTAATGACACAGTGTGTATGTTTAGGCAGTAATTTAATGGTTAAGCTGTTTTTAAAGAAGGTAAAAATTAATAAGCATTTCCTTTCTCCTGTCCTTTTTAATCTATGGACTTCGATAAACGTAAAAATAAAAAAAAAACGTTGACAAACATGGTAAACATGATAACATATGAACACTAGAAAGTTCCTTGAGAAAATTTGACAGGGACTGCCAGGCTGCTGCCCATTTAAATAGTTGATTTGACAGTAATAAGTGTTTGGGTTCGCTCTCAGCTGCCACTAAACCAAATTTCAGCTGAATCACTCTAAAATGGCCACGTTATGGTATTTTTTATTTATTTTTTATTTGGATTCGGTATATGTGATAGGGAACATTTTCAGCTATAACCTCAGCAAATTTCAGCTGAGTATGTGTCAAAATGGCTGAGTTAAAGCCATTTAAATGTAGCATTGGTGGCCATCTTGGATTTTGATACAGTATTTAATAGAAAACATTCTCAGCTATCACCACACCAAGTTTCAGCTCATTATCATTGAAGCCATTGAAGACCTTTCTTTTTAACCAAGCATACTCTGCCCCCTCATGATTCTAACTTTGATCTTAGTTGATACTGTTATTGATTTTACTTGTTTTATTACTTGTTTTATTGACATTTAATTCTGTTGCACTTTGTAGCACTTTGAGATTTTCATTAATGAAAAGTGCGTTATAAATTGAATTCATTATTATTATTATTATCATTAAATTGGCTGATAGTATTATTCCTTAGGTGGCCATCTTGGATTTTTGATTTTCAGTCAGTCTATTAGAGATCATTGTCAGCAACCAATACGCCAAATTTCAGCTCAAGATCTTTTAAAATGGCAGAGTTATATTTTTTCTCTTTTAGCTAAGGCAGCCATCTTGGATGTTTGATTTTCATTAGGAATGTATAACAACTCACTCTCAGCTACAACCATACTCAATTTCAGCTCAATATGTCAAAGAATGACCGAGTTTTAGTCAATTTTATGTTTGCTGAGGCAGCTGTGGCAGCCATCTTTAACCAAAATGCATCCAAACGTTAATCAGTTCTAAAGATTTGCAGTGCTCTCTTATGCATTGCAATGGCAGTTCCCAGTTATGACCATTTATTTATTTATTAGCATTGATTCTTCAAAATGTACAAAATAAACAAATTTATGAACAGATAGCATCTATTGAAATGGTTCATGAAAACATGTTACCCACATCTATCTATCTATCTATCTATCTATCTATCTATCTATCTATCTATCTATCTATCTATCTATCTATCTATCTATCTATCTATCTATCTATCTATCTATCTATCTATCTATCTATCTATCTATCTATCTATCTATCTATCTATCTATCTATCTATCTATCTATCTATCTATCTATCTATCTATCTATCTATCTATCTATCTATCTATCTATCTATCTATCTATCTATCTATCTATCTATCTATCTATCTATCTATCTATCTATCTATCTATCTATCTATCTATCTATATCATAATGTATATTATAGAATAGAATAGAATATATCTTTATTGGCATATTTGCACCAAGGTACAAAGTGTTGCAATTGGCGCACGCACCATCCTAAGAGGGACGTACGCACGGAAGCCGCAGCAGTATAAAACCGCGCCGCCAACAATCAGATATGGAAAAAGGAACATACAGTCGGGTAATCATGGTATTCAAAAAAGAATCTATCACATTTTGTCTTAGGACACTCTATGATAAAGTCCAAAAAACTCTACCAGCTTTAGCACGAATAAAGACAAGACATGTTGCATGTGATGACGACAAGCAGGGAGATTTAGTCCGTGAGTAATAATTTCAGATAAGCACAGTCTACAGTAGGGGTTGAACGAGTACATAATTTTTAACCTCGACATTAACATAAAAAAACTCGAACGACGCTCGAGTAGCCGATGACGTCACAGTGTCTTATGATGCAAAATAAATAAATAAATATAAATGCATAAAAACGTCTTTACAAAAAGAAAAAAAAGACCAACAAAGCATTGGGAGCATTTATTATGCTCCTATCATTTATCATACTGCACATAAGTCACAGGAAAAACAAAACTATTAGTTATATTAATAATATTAAAAGTGAAAGTATAAGGCGATGAAAACCGAAACTTAAAAAACAAATTGGGCCACAGCCACACCGTACCACCGCCTGCAGCTGTGCAATTTAGGTTTACTTTTAGAGATTGTGTTTATAGATTTTTAATAGCTCTAGAGAGATGAATATTTGTTTTTTTGTTTGTGAAACGAGAGAGATGAAGCCGTTTCAACCGTGTTATATATGGGACCTGCAATAAAACACTGCCCTCTGCTGTCACAACAATCTACTACGGTGTTGAAGCAAAGAACGTCAACAGGATGTTTCAATGAGTGGCGCAATTTATAAAATTATAAACTGTTTTACCTTTTTGACAAGACTGGACCAGCTTCATAGATCCGTGCGCACAAAGGAATCCATTTTGTAGCGTCTACTAAAAGCTAAAAGCTACCGCGCGCTCTGTTTTTATCACGTGATGACGTCACTACGGGTACCCGAGTTGGACAAAAAAGCCTCGATAGAAGTCAAAGCACTCGACCTGTCGAAAACTCGGTTATTCTGTTAATGCACTAGTCTACAGATGGATCAGCTCGGCTCCATCCGAACGCACACACAGAGACCTCTGGGGGGAGGGGGGGAGGGCAGCGAGTTCTCAACAGCTTTCGACTCCAGGAGAAGTTTTGCAGACAGCCTTCTTTTCAAGGTCGCTCAGAGTCCCGATTAGATTAGTCGCTTTATTTATTTTCAGGTCAGGCCACAGTGTACTTTTGACTGCAGCCTTGAAGTCCAGGTGCTGTTCAGGTCCAAATCGCCGAATCATGTGAGGTTCCGAGCTACAAATCTCCATCTGTGCCCTGATTGAGCCCGGACGGCTGTAAACGAGTCCCAAAACGCACCGCAGGTCCGCGGCTGTCCACCGCTGCTCCCATCGTGCGGTTCAGCTCGTACAACAGCTGGGACGTTGAGGTCATAGCCCGGATCAAAGACTCTTGCTGAGCAGGAAGTCTCGCCAGCGCGTTGATCGCCGCGGTAGCCTTCCTCAGCTTCCAGTAGCAGAAACCTCCGCCAACGCCAAAAAACAGAGTAGCTGCCACCAATATCCAAATAATCCACAAATCTTCCATGTCTTCGACAGAAAGAACGGTCAGACACATTGGCTTCCACTCGCTCCACAAGTCCATAATGTATCCCACCGCATGCGTGTCGAAGGGGCAAGCCGCTTCTCCTGGTCCAGTGGGCTTCGTGGAAAAAATCTTATCAATAGAGGAAACAGCCCACGTAATTAACTTTTCTACAAACTGCAAAATGGATTTTATCAGATGGTGTATGATTGGACTGTTTGCGCTGTTTTTAAGAATGGGAAGCAAATGTGACAACACAGCTGGTGACGAGGACAACGTGACTCGCTACAGCAAAGAGGAACTCTTTCTACTACGTGACCATCTACTGGACTGTGACAACATTATAAAATCAATACCAGCTCATCTCAGAATTAATACAACAAAGCCAGCAGGTGGAAGGAGACGCGGCTGCAGAGGAGGAATGCGACGGCGGCTGAGGAAGTCAAGGAACAAGCTCCCCTTGCCGACAATGCTGCTCATCAACGCTCAGTCTCTGAGAGCAAAAACAGATGAGCTGGCTGCCAACACGCGCTTCCTCCACGAGTACAGGAACGCCTGTGTGTTAGCGATCACAGAAACATGGTTGGACAGCAACATCGGAACCACGGAAGTGCAGCCTGCCGGCTTCTCAGCGTTCAGGACTGATCGGAATCCTGAAGTCACCGGGAAAGCGCGCGGGGGCGGAGTCTGTCTGTTGATCAGAGACGAGTGGTGCCGGGCGGTCGTGGTGAGACAACACAAGTGCACCCCCGACATTGAGCTGCTGTGTGTCTCTGTCCGGCCTTTCTACCTACCCAGAGAGTTTCCACAAATATTCATCACTGTGGTATACATTCATCCAAAGGCTAACTTCAGCAAAGCAACTGAAGTTTTATACAACTTGTCACAGGAACTTGAATCCCTCTCCCCAGATGCACCTAAGTTTTTCCTGGGTGACTTCAATAACTGTCCTGCTAAAAAATCTCTTCGCACCTATTATCAGTACATTGAATGCCCAACTAGGAAGAACAAGACTCTTGACATGTGTTTTGGAAACATCAAAGATGCCTTCTCTGTATCCCTGCTTCCGCCACTGGGGGCATCAGATCATGATGTGGTGTATCTGCGCCCAGTATATAGGAGGCTGGTTCAGAGAGAGAAGCCTCAGGTCAAAACTGTCAAGGTGTGGAACAATGATAGCATAATGGCCCTGCAAGGATGTTTTGACTGCACAACATGGGACGTTTTTAGTTCCCCAAATATTGATGATCAGGTTACAGTGGTGTCAGACTACATTAACTTCTGTGTAGATTCTGTAATCCCTTCTAAATGTTACAAAGTATACCCAAACGATAAGCCCTGGATATCAAATATACTAAAAGAGCTCCTGGTTAAGAGGAGAAACGCCTATAATAATCTGGATGAAACAGCTCGAAGGGCCCTGCAAAGACAAATAAAAAGGCAGATACAACTTGATAAACACAAATACAAAGAGAAAATAGAGGCCTCTCTGGCATCTGGAAACTGTAGACAGGCATGGCAGGGAGTAAAGACTATGACTAACATTCCACACAAAGGTAAGGGGACATCATCAAATCAATATTTGCCTGAAATTAGTGGAGCAGAGCTGCCAAATCAGCTTAATAATTTCTTCTGCAGGTTTGAAGAAAGCTGCAAAGACACCGCTCATAAGAGGAGCGAGCAGGATGTGCCCTCAATGCCTCCATTTACCATAAAAGTGTCAGAGGTTGAACATATGTTTAGAATCTGTAATCCTCAAAAAAGCCCTGGACCTGACAACATCTCTGGCAAGGTTCTTAAAAACTGTGCCTCACAACTAGCACCAGTTTTTACAGATATTTTTAATAACTCTTTGGGACATCATACAGTTCCTTTATTATGGAAAACATCCATAATTGTGCCGGTGCCTAAAGTTCAAAGGCCATCAGAGTTGAATGATTTCCGTCCCATTGCACTGACATCTCTGGTGATGAAGAGCTTTGAGCGTATAATTAAAAAAGTCCTTCTCTGTCAAACACAGCATCTTCTAGACCCACTACAGTTTGCATATCAGCCCTCTAGAGGGGTGGATGATGCTGTTCTGACCATGCTGCATTTACTCTATTCCCACCTTGAAAGACCAAAAGCACATGTAAAAATTTTATTTGTGGATTTTTCATCAGCTTTTAATACTATTCAGCCAAAGATTTTAACAGAAATCTTAACAAAAGAGTTTTTAATCTCACAGAACTTGGTTTTATGGATTACAGACTTTTTAACAGGTAGGGTCCAGCAGGTCAGAGTGGGTTCAACACTCTCTGACAAAACAACCACCAGCACTGGCTCTCCCCAAGGGTGTGTTTTATCCTCACTGTTATTTATTCTGTACACAAACTCCTGCAGAAGTACTTTCCCAAATAGACATTTAATTAAATATGCTGATGACACTGCCCTGGTAAGCCTTTTAAACGACAAGGAAGAAGAGCACGGACCAGTTCTGGACTTCTTCATTAATTGGTGCAAACAATCAAAACTGGTTCTGAACACAAACAAAACAAAAGAAATGACTATTGACTTCAGGAAGCTTCAGTCATTCTCTCCAACAACCATCAATGGAGAGAAGATTGAAACTGTCTCGTGCTACAAGTACCTGGGCGTGGTTCTGGACTGTCACTTAAAGTGGGACTCATGGGCTGACCTTATTTGCACTAAGGCTCAGCAGAGGATGTATTTTTTAAAGAAACTGGGTACTTTTAGAGTCAATAACTCAATGCTTTTAATGTTTTATTCTGCTTTTATTGAAGGTATTTTAACGTTTTGTAACATCTGTTGGTTTGGCAATGCTACAGAGGCTCAGAAGAAATCCTTGAGAAGTATAGTAACTACAGCCAGCAAACTGTTAGGGACCACTCTGCCAAGTATGGAAAAGATATACATGGACAGAGTTATGAGGAAGGCAAACAAGATTATAGCAGACGACACACATCCCCTAAGATCTTCATTTGAGTTGCTTCCTTCAGGGCGAAGGTATGGCCTTCCTTTATTCTCAAGAAACAGAACAAAATTTTCTTTCATACCACAAGCAATTAAATCATTAAATAATACTAAGGTATCATGAATTACTGAGCTGAAACACCTTTGCTGTAATGATGGATGATGATGTCATGTATGTATGTATAAGTATGTCCTTTATGTCAATGCCTGCTGACAAATGTTGCAAATTAATTTCCCTAAGGGGACAAATAAATCTATATCTATCTATCTATCTATCTATTAAATCCATCTCAAATTGGTTCGAGTGAGCGCTGAAGAGTTACAGACGAGACAAAATGCAAAAGCAGGGAGGAGGAAAACTAGGGAGGAGAGGAGCAAAAAGAGATGCGACCTGCTTTGCCGAGAGCCGGAAGAAAAGGCCTTGAAAAAAACATAAAAAGGTGTGACCTATACACCGGAAAATACGGTATTATAATTTATTCCTTTATATTATATCAATACTAAATTATAAGTGATTCTGCTTACTACATAATAAAAACAGTCCATTTATTCCTTTTGTCGGCAGCTCCCTTCTTCAAGGGTCGCCACAGTGAACTAACTCGCACAAAGACGTTGCAATTGTTTTTATGACGGATGCCCTTCCTGACACAACCAAAGACCACCAAGCTACCACAGCCCTCTGTGTGGAGCAAAGAGCTGCTATCTAGGGCGCCCGGGGGAGCAGATGGTGGTGGTTAAGGGCCTTGCTCAAGGGCCCAGAGTGGGGTAAATAAAGGTGGTAGCTGGTGTGGGTTTTCACCTTTCCCACCCACATTTTAATGATGTCTGGTTGAACTGGTGACCTTCTGATCACATGCTCGCCTTATTTAACCTCTGCACCACCACTCCCCCATAATAAAAAATAGATCAATATTAATAATATTCCAGTATGGTTAGACCCCCAAAGTAGGGGCAGAATGGCCTTGGTTAGCATAAAAAGCTGCAGGCCATCTAAAAACAAACATTTAATATCTAGTAAATAGCTACAGTAAACTTCTGCTTCATTTCCTTGTTGAATTCATTAAATTGAGAGTGCAGCATTTATGTTTGTCCGTGTCATTTTCTACGAGTGTGCTTGGCGATAACGTGAGCCGGTCCCTCAGAAGTAATTCTTGTCATCGCTGCTGTCCTGGTGTGACTGCAGGAGCTGAGGGCAACAGCTGTTCTCTGCTGCTCTGACTCCAGAGGCAGCATTGCATCACACACACGTGCACACACACACACACACACACACACACACACACAACACACACAAAGGTTGTCTCTTTATTTCTGATGTTCAGACCAAGGCAACAGTTCATTTAATGGAAAGATTCAAATGTTTTTAGAATAACATTTACAGATGAGGTGTGATACATAAAAAATAAAAAATACATATCTATATCTATCTATCTATATATCTATCTATCTATCTATCTATCTATCTATCTATCTATCTATCTATCTATCTATCTATCTATCTATCTATCTATCTATCTATCTATCTATCTATCTATCTATCTATCTATCTATCTATCTATCTATCTATCTATCTATCTATCTAATCTATCTATCTATCTATCTATCTATCTATCTATCTATCTATCTATCTATCTATCTATCTATCTATCTATCTATCTATCTATCTATTCTATCTATCTATCTATCTATCTATCTATCTATCTATCTATCTATCTATCTATCTATCTATCTATCTATCTATATATCTATCTATCTATCTATCTATCTATCTATCTATCTATCTATCTATCTATCTATCTATCTATCTATCTATCTATCTATCTATCTATCTATCTATCTATCTATCTATCTATCTATCTATATCTATCTATCTATCTATCTATCTATCTATCTATCTATCTATCTATCTATCTATCTATCATCTATCTATCTATCTATCTATCTATCTATCTATATATCTATCTATATATATACAAGCCCAAAACCAGAAAAGTTGGCACGTTGTGGAAATCGCAAATAAAAACAGAATACAATGACTTGCAAATCTTTTTCAACCTATA
>JBBPBX010012295.1:2464-26969 GCA_038048925.1 Garcialebias charrua | reverse complement strand
ATATATATATATATATATATATATATATATATATATATATATATATATATATATATATATATATATATATATATATATATATATATATATATATATATATATATATATATATATATATATATATATATATATATATATATATATATATATATATATATATATTAGTGGTGTAGCAGTACACGTGGGTTTACCGAACCGTTTCGATACTGCACGTTCGGTTCGGTCCACCTGTGCACCGTTTGTTATTTTTTCACTTATTAAAGGGGACCACAGATAGGTTTTTAAAATTTTTATGGTATGTCTTTGGGGTTACCAGACAGTGTTCATTCAATTTAATACACAAAATAATTCTTAGATAATCAATTATACCCTTTTTAATTCTGCCATTTTTAACTTTCGTTTTGAACGACCGGTTTATGATAATGAGATCTCGTGGCACGCCCTTCAAAGATCTGCTTACATTAACTCCGCCCTCCAAAGGCAGACGAGGATGTCTGAAGTGACGCTGAGCTGTAACTGGACCGCGACGTATTTATTGTGTGGGACAGATCAGACGTGTACAAGTTGTTGTGTCATTTTTAATTTTTCCTGTAATAAATGTCCAACTCCCTCCTGACGTCTCCCTCCCTCTCCCTGTGCGCGCGAGCTGGAGGTAGCGAGCGGTCACTCGCGGAGACACACACACACACACACACAGACTCACGGCGGGGCTGTCTTGTTATCTGTGTGTCCCTCGCTCAGCCACGCCGGGCCCGACACACACACATACACACACACACACACACAGGTTTGTCAATGAGGTTTATCGGTACGTAGTCTGTCCTGCTAATGACACATAAACCAACACACACACACAGCAACATGCTGCATCGCTGCTCATTCAAGCGTCCCATCTTATCTGAAAACTATCAATTTTAAATCTGCTTAGTGCGCACTCCATTATCTGGGCCAGGAGGGTCAGAGAGTTAGCTGGCTAGACTGTGACATTTTTAGCCATGAAATCAGGAAAAACAACCGTCACATCTTTTTATACTGAAGTGGGTGGAGCCGCACCAGGGGTTGCTGGTGAGGGGCTGGACTCAGGGTTGAGGTGGGTTGTCCTGGCGCTTGTGACGTCACAAGCGCGATTGATTTCAAAACGAAACCTATCTTATCACAGTAAAATAAATCTACTTAGAGTAAATAAACCACTGGGTGCATTTTTTTGGCCTTGGGATTGTTTTTTTATGAAGTAAATACCCAAAGTTGAGTTAAAAAAAACATTAAAAAGTGAATTTTGAATATGTGGTCCCCTTTAAATTTTATTAATGGAAGATTATACGCCGCGGAACCTGAACATAGTTCTCTGCATTAATGGTGCCTTTCCAGACATGCAAGCTGCCCATGCCACAAGCGCTCAAGCAACCCCATACCATCAGTGATGCAGACTTCTGAACGGAGCGTTGATAACAACTCGGGCTATCCTTGTCCTCTCTGTTCTGGATGACATGGCGTCCCAGTGGTCCATAAAGAACTTCAAATCGTGACTCATCTGACCACAGAACAGTCTTCCATTTTGCCACACTCCATTTTAAATGACCCCTGGCCCAGTGCAAACGTCTGAGCTTGTGGAGCTTGCTTAGAAATGGCTTCCTCTTTGCACTGTAGAGTTTCAGCTGCAACGGCGGATGGCACAGTGGATTGTGTTCACTGACAATGCTTTCTGGAAGTATTCCTGAGCCCATTCTGTTATTTCCTTGACAGTGGCATTCCTGTTTGAGGTGCAGTGATGTTTAAGGGTCCGGAGATCACGAGCATCCAGTAGAGTTTTACGGCCTTGACCCTTATGCACAGCGATTGTTCCAGATTCTCTGAATCTTTTGATGATGTTATGCATGGTTGATGATGATAACTTAAAAGTCTTTGCTATTTTACGCTGGGTAACACCATTCTGGTATTGCTGCACTATCTTTCTGTGCAAGAATGGTGGAATTGGTGATCTTCTTACAATCTTGGCTTCTCAGAGACACTGACACTCTGAGAAGCTCTTTTTATACCCAATTATGTTGTCAATTGACCTGATTAGTGTTAATTGGTCTTCCAGCTGTTCGTTGTACAGGTAGTCCTTGACTTACGACGTAGATCCATTTCTACACAGCGTCGTAAACCAATTTTCAATGTACTGTAAGTCAAAATATACGTACATAATGCACCATATACATGCACAGTACTTTGTTACCAAGCACTTTGCCTATCCTAACACAGTACCCTACATAATTATCAAAAAACACATACGTTTGGAGCCATAATGAAGTGCAAAAACAGTTAATAGACTACTTTGATGCTGGTGACACCGTCCACCTCGGTCCATCCTCCGTATTCTCTATTCGTTTACAACGTAAAACCGCCATCCAGCTTGCCCCATCTGCCGTAAAATCGCTGTCAACCTTGGTCTAGAGCGTTTACAGTAAGGTCTGTTAGCATGTTAGCTCGTCTCTCCTCCAAGATCTGCAGCTGCCTGTACTTTTCCACTGCTTTGCGCTGGTTCTGCAGTCAACCTTGGTCCATACGTAATGTCTACGCCTCGGTATTCCTCCGCTGCTACGTTTTAGACGTAAAACCGGAAATTGCGTAACTCTGCTTTTCAAAATGTATTTATTTTTTACTTTTTTTTTTATTTTTTATGGGAGATGCGCCGTAACCACGAAACGTCGTAACTCGAGACCGTCGTAACCCGAGGACTACATGTATGCTCAATTTCCTTTTTCCAGCCACTTATTGCTACTTGTCCC
Organism: Garcialebias charrua; assembly: GCA_038048925.1. NCBI lineage: Eukaryota > Metazoa > Chordata > Actinopteri > Cyprinodontiformes > Rivulidae > Garcialebias > Garcialebias charrua. The sequence goes on along the minus strand of JBBPBX010012295.1, from coordinate 24,198 downwards.
AACATTTTTGGGATTTGTTGACACTGTGAAATTTTGAATCAACATATTTTTCCTTTAAAATTTTACATTTACTCAGATTAAACTTTTGATCTGTCATCTATGTTCTATTACGAATAAAATATTGACATTTGCCATCTCCACATCATTGCATTCAGTTTTTATTCACAATTTGTTTAGTGTCCCAACTTTTTTGGAATCCGGTTTGTATCATACACTCTTTTACCCAAAATCATTGAAGACTCTGAAATACTTGAAGCAACAGCTCAGTCTGAGAACAGCTATAAACTATCTTCTAGTTCAGGACAATGGCTTCAGATTTGGAGGAGGTCATTTCCATCTTGGTTGTTTCACATTTTGTTTCTCCTATTGACAAAGACAACAAGGTCACATGATCTGCATTTAATTGACACAAAAAAATGTACACACAAATTGGAAATGAAACTCAGGCTCTTTATACACAGACTTGATGACAAAGAGCTGCCCCGGATAAAGTCTAGTCCTCATAAGAAACAATTCTGACTTACGGTACTACTGGCATTGCAACATCTTTTATCCTCTACTTTTAAGAGAAGCAACTGGCCTGTAGTAAGACGCATGATACCCCAAACCAACAAAACACAGGGAGACTGGTTGGGCTAATGCTGTTTCACGTTCAAATGTCCGTAAAAGCATGAGGAGCTGTTTTTGTGTTCCACAGTTAGGACAAACATTGCTCTACTCAAACTACGTCTGAAGTTTAAACATCAGCAGAACCATCCGAACTTTGAGAGACTTTCCCAAGGAGGCTAAAAGTGTGCTCATCTGAATTTCAAACACACCCAGTGAAGCTTTTTTGACTGAACCACTTAATGTGTCAATTTAAATACATTATCCTAAAGGTCCGGCAGTGCTCCACACTTGTGTCTTACCAACACCTTGAGGAACTTAGGCAATATCAACCAACTGGACCACCAAAATAAATAAATAAGAAATACCGGTACAATTGGAGAGCCCTAAGATGGACTGGAGACCTGTCCAGGTGTCCCTGTAATGGACTGGAGACCTGTTCAGGTTCCCCCAGGATCTCGGACAGTAACTGCTGGATATGGGCACCAGTGACTTTCATGACCCAGAAAGGAAGAAGCGGGTAAAGATGATGGATGGACAGATGGATAAAATTGTGAAAACACATGAAAGCAAGTTTGTAGTTAGTGATGGTGTTTGGTCCTAGTGGCTCTTGTGAACCTTGCCCTGTTGATCTGGGCCCTCTGGCACCACATGTAAAGAAAACAGTTTCTAACTTGGGTTTTAAAATGGACAGTGATTTTAAATTAGATTCCCAGATTGGAGCGGTGGTCAAGACCAGTTTTTATCACCTCAGACAGCTGGCTAAGGTAAAGTCCATCCTTACACAGCAGCAGCTGGAAACAGTAATCCATGCCTTCATCACCTCTCGGCTGGATTACTGTAACGCTCTTTACCTTGGAGTCAGCCAGTCCTCCCTCAGACGTCTCCAGTTGGTCCAGAACGCTGCTGCTCGCCTTCTAACTGGAGTTCATAAGAGGGAGCACATCACCCCCACTCTGGCTTCACTCCACTGGCTGCCTGTTCATTTTAGAGTTCATTTTAAGATCCTTTTATTTGTTTTTAAAAGTTTAAATGGTCTTGCCCCATCCTACCTCTCTGAGCTGCTTCACCCATACTCTCCTGCTTGGTGCCTCAGATCAGCTGACTATAGGGGTGCCGAGGTCCAAACGGAGACTCAGAGGGGACAGAGCTTTTTCTGTTGCTGCTCCAATAAAGTATTATTATTATTATTAAAGTATGGTTCTGTCTTTTTATTTATTTATTTATTTATTTCCTTCTTTCCTTCCTTCCTTCCTTCCTTCCTTCCTTCCTTCCTTCCTTCCTTCCTTCCTTCCTTCCTTCCTTCCTTCCTTCCTTCTTGCCTTCCTTCCTTCCTTCCTTCCTTCCTTCCTTCCTTCCTTCCTTCCTTCTTGCCTGCCTTCCTTCCTTCTTGCCTTCCTTCCTTCCTGCCTTCCTTCCTTCCTTCCTGCCTTCCTTCCTTCCTGCCTTCCTTCCTTCCTTCCTGCCTTCCTTCCATCCATCCATCCATCCATCCATCCATTATTCCATTATATTCTGCTTGTTCCAAAGTCAGGTCTCAGGGGCAGTATCTTGAGCAGGGAGGCATAGATATCTCTTTCCACAGCTGGACCCCAAGGTGTTCCCGGACCAACAGAGAGACATAATCTCTCCAGCATGTCCCGGGTCTTCCCCGGAGTCTCCTCCCAGTCAGACATACCATACGATTTTATTTATAAAGCACTTTAAACAGTGACAAGGCCAAACCAAAGTGCTGTACAAACAAACAAAAAACAGGCAACACACACAACGAAGTAGAAAAAAGACATAAGAACATTGCAGATCATAAATAAAATGACAAAACACAGATCAGCTGGTGTTGAAAGCAACAGAATAGTAATGAGTCTTTAAACGGGATTTGAAAACCGAGAGGGAGGGGGCCTGTCTGACCAGCAGCGGTAACTCGTTCCAGAGTCTTTGGCCTGCTACAGAGAAAGCCCCGTCACCTGTGCGTTTAAGATGAATCCTTGGAACTCTTAAAAGTACCTGGTCCTCTGACCTCAAAGCACATTGTGGGACATATGGGTGTATCAAATCAGAGAGATAGGCGGGGGCGAGACTGTTCAGCGATTTATAGACACACATGAGAATTTTGAACTGGATTCGAGGATGAACCGGTAGCCAGTGCAGGGAGGTCAAGACTGGTGTAATGTGCTCTCTTTTGCATGTACTGGTTATGCCCGAAACACCTCCCTAGAGAGGCATCCAGGAAGCATCCTTACCAGATGCCCGAACCACTTCAACTGGCTCCTCTCGGTGTGGAAGAGCAGTGGTTCTACTCAAAGTCTCTCCTGATAACTAAACTTCTCATCCTATGTCTAAGGGAGAGTCCAGCTACTCTACAGAGGAAACTCATTTCAGCCGCCTGTATGCACAATCTCTTTCAGTCACTACCCAAAGTTCATGACCATTGGTGAGTGTAGGAACGTAGACTGACCGGTAAACAGAGAACTTTGCCTTACAGCTCAGCTCCTTCTTCACCACAGTGGACTGACGCTGCACCAATCAATCTGTCAATCTCACGTTCCATTTTTCCCTCACTCTGTGAGCAAAACCCCAAGATACTTGAACTCCTCCACTTGAGGCAGAACCTCACCCTCGACCAGAAGAGAGCAACCCACCCTTTTCCAACTGAGAACCATGACCTCAGACTTTGAGGTGCTGATCCTCATCTCAGCTGATTTACACTCAGCTGGGAACCACTCCAGTGAGAGATGAAGATCACGGCATGATGAAACCAACAACCACATCATCTGCAAATAGCTTTTTTTCTTCATTTATTTTCATATCTTTCATAAATTTGTCAAAAAAGATTATATTTTCTTGTCAAGAAAATGAACTAGGAGAAAATTTCTTATTTAAAGTGTTTTGAAAAACTTAGCAGATGCTTCCGTTTATCTAATTGTGTTCAAACTGCATTATTCTAATGTAGTAAACTCATCTTAACATTGACAGTTTCTAACTTCTAAGATTCTGCTTCACTACAAATGTTTGTGTTCATTTAAAAGAAAAACAACTAAGAGTCACCTCAAGGATTCCAACATTTGTCCAAACTTCTCATGTATAGCACGCTAAAGGAACAATTGCCTAAAGTACTTCTCCAATCAGTTCTGCACATTCTGATAAAAATATTCCTTATCATGTTTTCAAACAATATATAAACAATGAGTTCTTACCAGCAGGGGCATGGCCAGGTCAGCAAAGTAAACGAAAGCTGCCCCGAGTGTGAATCCTATAGCCACAGGTACAAAAGCAAAGGAACCGTACTTCCCAGAATCCTCCGCCATGTCGATGGCCGGTGCCAACAAAGACCAGTAGGAAGCAGCCAACATTACCTGAGATACAGGGAGAAGAACAAGAAAAAGTTCAAAAATACAGTGAATTTTAAGACAATCACATGATTTCCTCATATCCTGTAGCTTCAGTATAATAATGATAATAATAATGTCACATTTTTGTCATCTGTGTATGTTTCCATACAAGACGAAATTTGACTCTGCATTTAACCCAATCACCACCAGGTGGGGCAGTGGGCAGCTATGGAAAGCGCGTCGGGGAGCAATCGGGATGAGGTGTGCTGCTCAAACACACCACAAGTTATGCCGTGACTGGGGTTTGAACCTGGGTCCTTCGGGTCCCAAGTCGGTTCCCCTGCCACTACACCATCTTGGCCCCTAAGTGACTATTGTTCTTGGTCTTGTGATGGACTGGTGTCCCATCAAGACGTTACCCTGTCTCTCATGGATGGATAGATGGATTGATCTCAGTTCAAAATAAAACTTATATATAGTCTGCATTGTTAATAAAAATCTATGGTTACATTCACTCTGCAGGAAAAAGAGGCAACTTTTGCTAATATTCAACCCTTATGTGATGCGACAGGGGGAAGTAGACCCCACATTAAATGAGGGGCCCGAATTGAGCCAAGAGAGGGGACCACCAAAAACCCAACCTGAGACATAAACAGGCACACACAAGCCGTTTACGCATTGGCCGGCCCTCCCCGGCTCTCCCAGCTTCTAACCCGGGTTCGGCGTCTTCGCATTTACCTTTTCCGCCCGGGATCCACCCTTGTTCTGGAACCATCTTCACCGTGGTTCTTATCGGGCCGAGCCCGACAGAGCCAGTTTCAGCTCTCATTTGATTCGTTGTTTGCAGCAGGGGCGGGACTCATTCAAACAACCTCAGCGCGAGGGTTGAATTTCATTCAAATTTAACTACAGAAACGAGAAACCCCTAAAACAATTGTTAGTTGAATTAGTGTTTCTGAGTTAAATTTTTGTTAATAACTGATCACAAATCAGCTTATGTTACAACGTAAATAACACGAAGCGCACACCCATTTCCGCCTTTCAGCGCGACCTGAATGTCATTAAACAGCATTAAACAATAACTAATATTGTCTAACTGTTGCGCGCAGCCAGGGTTTTAAAATATAACGAATAATCTCTAACTTTTACGTGCAGCTAAAATGTCAGGAGGAGTGATTGCTATATGGGCAAGTTGGACACCTGAAAATTCAGTCCGTTCGGATAGCTCAACGAGTTAATGCGTTATCGTTTTGACCGGGAGAAGTGGGTTCGCTTCCAGCCTGGGACAAAGTTATTTTACTTTTTTTTTCTCTTTATTCACATTTTCTTTTAAATAAAAAGGAGTTTGTTAACCAAACAAACTCCTTTTTATTTAAAAGAAAATGTGAATAAAGAAAAAAAAAGTAAAATAACTTTGTCCCAGGCTGGAAGCGAACCCACTTCTCCCGGTCAAAACGATAACGCATTAACTCGTTGAGCTATCCGAACGGACTGAATTTTCAGGTGTCCAACTTGCCCATATAGCAATCACTCCTCCTGACATTTTAGCTGCACGTAAAAGTTAGAGATTATTCGTTATATTTTAAAACCCTGGCTGCGCGCAACAGTTAGACAATATTAGTTATTGTTTAATGCTGTTTAATGACATTCAGGTCGCGCTGAAAGGCGGAAATGGGTGTGCGCTTCGTGTTATTTACGTTGTAACATAAGCTGATTTGTGATCAGTTATTAACAAAAATTAAACGCAGAAACACTAATATATATATATCCAGCTAACAATTTTTTTTTTGCCGAGTCTCCTCTCTTAAAACACGAACACTCCACCCACGTGAAGAGACCACCCCACCCACTTCCAGAGAACTGCCCACCCACTTCAAGGCGGCTTTGCGGCAAATGCGTAATGAACGCGGGTGGCCCAGAGCCACCCAGGGGAGCCCCGGGCCATTGAGGGCTGGCCAATGCGTAAACGGCTACAGTCAGCCCGACAGAGCCTCTGTCAGGCTGACCATGTGCCCCACCCACCTGACAGTGACTGCAAGCCTACCCCAGGCCAGGGACCAGAGCAGCAGGGAGCTGCAGCCGAGGAAGGCCGGCCCATCACACCAAGAGCCCTGCACCACAGGCCCGGAGGAGACCCGGCACGCCACACATGCACCCCCCCACACACACACACACACGGCACCACCATCGCAAATGTCCCACAGGCCGACCAGTCAGTGCCCCGTCAAAGCGAAGTCACGCCCCCGGCCACCGCCCTACACCACCAATAACCACACGCACACCACCACAGCTGACCACCTGCCAAAAGCCGGCAGCCACCCCGGCCACATGGCCAGCCATCGTAACCAGGAACCTTGATTAAAAAATCTGAACAACCCAGGGAGAACCAGAGCACCAGCCCCACCCCCAACCGTCCCCCCAAGGCCCAAAGCCCATCCACAGCCCAGACCCCAACAAGGCAGCCTACCCATACTCCTTGCCCCCAACCCCAAATGTCAAACAGAGAATGGGGGTGTAAAGGCTCCGGCAAAGCTCAGCGTCCCGCCTGTACGCCACTCTACGCGCGCATTCTGTGCGCACGCGTTCGCTGGCACAGCTCTGTTTTCGTTCTCACGTTAAATGCTCGCGTTTTCGCTCCAAATTCTTGTTGTAATTTGAGCAGCTGCGCGCAACGCATGTATCTACAGGACAAACTGAGGTTGCTGATTGGTCATTTGCAGACACACCTACTCAATTGATTGACATGTCGAGTGGGAGACTCGCAACTGGCTGGTTGGAGCCGCTGCGGTGTTTCTAAACTTTATATGTTAATAAAAAGTTCTGAAAAATAAAAATAAAAACAGGGAGCAATGGTCCTGCAGCCCACAGCCCACCAGGAAATATTTAGAACGTCGCGCAGCCAGGTAGGATATGGTTATTATTCGCTCGATCGTGACAAATTCGTTCATTTCAGTCATGGAGTCGGAGGAGGAAGCGATTACTTGACTTTTGGCAAAAAAAAACAAAAGAAAAGTTCAGATCAGCGATAAAAAAGGGGAATTTAATTCATTTGTGAAACATACAAAACAGTCCGGCGTCGGGGAAGTTTATTGTGAGACAACGCGCATCGCGTACGCGGTCGTAAAAATTTAGCTTTGCGCGTTCGTGCCCTGCGGGGCTACGCTTGTGCCTCTGCGTACATACGTCGTGCAGAGGCGTACTGCTTGTACGCGGAGTTCTGCCGGGGGCTTAAGGGAAAAAATATTTTCTGATACATAGTTCACCACACATGAGCTTTCAACCTCGCTAAAAACAAACGAGTTGACTCGTAATAGTCTCCAGTTTATTTCTTCCAATCTAAACTCAAGAAAGTGTGAAAAATGAGTAAGACCAAGTAAGAAGCAAAAAAAACTACCATTTCCATACAGAATGGGGGGAGGACTTTTTATTTCTTCACAATGCCATATTTGAAGTGCATCTGCCTCATCTACCAGTGTACCCAAGTGGCATTTTCAGACTATAAATACTACGGCACTGACTTCCTTCTGAAAAGCGAGCTGAGAAAGAAAAGGTGAAGGAACTAAAATCCCAGTTATCTGGACAGCAGTCATTTTTCTTACAGCTGACCACAGCAGTGAAGCATCATTCTGGGTGAGTCACTTTAATAATTGTTAAGTACAAAAAATATTTTTAAGATGGAGTGATTGTCAAAGAGTTATTTGTTGAAGCAGCTGTCTCGTTGTTCAGACACTTTAAAAACAAATGAGAAAATAGATCTTCCATCAAAGCTCTCAGGTATCAATAAATACAGTTACAGTTAAAGAGCAGCTGCAGTCAGGGCTGAATTTTCACTTTTGTTCTCAAATTATCGGGTTATTTTTCAAACATTAAGTTATTCTTGTTTTCTGTTTCATGAAGCTATTGCTGGGTTTTGTTAATTATTTTGTATGCAGACGGTAAAAAGAAATTGACACTTTTTTTAACAAACTTTTGGGTTTTATCATTTATGGTGCGTACACAGCAAGCTGGGACTTATTCATTCATTCAACTTTTATTTATCCACATTAGTCTCATTGAGTCACAAGGACTCACAAGACAGACCTGTTTTAGACAGACAACATGCAAACTACAGACAACAACACAGTAAAATGAAATTAAAATAAAAGTAGTGATATAAAACAATCAAAAAGGCATTCAATACAAGATCAACTGGACTTTATTTGTTGCAAAAGACGTTTCGACCCCTATCCAAGGGGCTTTTTCAATTCACTGAAAACAAACTGTGAGCGTGTGGAGTTATAACAGTCTAAAGAATCACGCACAGACAGAATTACATTACAGACAGAAGCACGGCTGTGCCATAGGATCTCCAGTGTCACCCATTGTTGCTAATCTTTACATGGAGGAAGTGGAACAGAGAGCCCTAAACTCATATGAGGGGACAATTCCAAGCCATTGGTTCCGATATGTGGATGATACCTGGGTCAAAATCCAAGCCAGGGAGGTGGAAGCGTTCACCAGACACATTAACTCGGTTGATAACAACATCAAGTTCACCAGAGAGGATGCTAACGACAATAAGCTGCCTTTTTTGGACTGTTTGGTGCATATGGAGGGAGAGGACAGTCTCAACATTGAAGTTTACAGAAAACCAACCCACACAGACCAATATCTCCTGTTTGACTCTCACCATCCACTGGAGCACAAACTTTCTGTCATCAGAACCTTACAGCATCGGGCAGAACACATCCCCACAAGGACAGAAGGGAAGAAAAAGGAACAGAAACACATCAACAAATCTCTGCAAACATGTGGATATCCCAACTGGGCTTTTGTCAAGTCAGCAAGGAAATCTGCTAAACACAATAATGAACAGAAAAAGACTAACAGACGAAAAAACATTGTCATTCCTTATGTTGCTGGAGTCTCAGAGAATTTCAGAAGGATTTTCAACAAACACAACATCCCAGTACATTTCAAACCCAGCAGGACTCTCAGACAGAGGCTGGTGCATCCTAAGGACAAAACCCCCACACACAAACAGAGTGGTGTACGCAGTCCAGTGCAGCGAGGACTGCCCAGACCGCTACATTGGAGAAACTAAGCAACCCATCCACAAAAGAATGTCCCAACACAGGAGAGCAACCTCCTCTGGACAAAACTCAGCTGTTCACCTCCACCTCACGGACAAGGGTCACTCTTTTGATGACCAAAATGTGCAAATTTTGGACAGAGAGCACAGATGGTTTGAGAGGGGTGTGAAGGAAGCTGTTTATGTTAAGAGAGAAAAACCTTCTCTTAACAGAGGAGGAGGTCTGAGATTTCAACTTTCCAAGACTTATAACTCAGTTTTGGGGTTGATTCCCAGACGTTTTACACCGGATGGGAGCAGAGGTGTCTTGTCTGTGAATTAGACTAACAAAGCTTTTTGAGAAACCTCTGTTGTTGGTTTGTGAGGTGTTTTTTGTCAATCTACATACAGTTGTGTGTCCTCTGTCAGAGACCTCAAGGGAACCCCCTACTGTTAAGGTGTGATCTGTCAATTTACATGTATGTGTTACCTCAGCCTGCAATTTACATATGATGGTGCGTGATTCTTTAGACTGTTATAACTCCACACGCTCACAGTTTGTTTTCAGTGAATTGAAAAAGCCCCCTGGATAGGGGTCGAAACGTCTTCTGTAACAAATAAAGTCCAGTTGATCTTGTATTGAACGCCTTTTTGATTTTATCATGTCCTGGACGACTGAGAATCTTCACCAGCAGATATAAAACAATAAATCAAGGTGCCATATAAAACATGGTAAAATACTAAAAACTAGAATGTAAAACATGAAAAGCATACATAATATGTTTATAAATAAGTATATGTTTTGTATTTTTATTGTAGGTGGATTACTTGGACTTGATCATTTTAAAAGTAGCTCATATGCTGAAAAAGTGTGAGCACCCCTGCGCTAAACTAATGCCAAACAGCACACTAAAAGATCTAAGATATACCCTAAAGACTAAAAGTGTAAAATACGGCATAACAACAGCAGCACAAACATGAGTCTGTGGTGAGCAGACAGGTATGGTTGAATACAGCTGTATGAGAGAATCAGCAGCATAAGATCAGCAGCACAGATGTCACGTATTAAAGTGGCATTATAGTGATTTTTCTTTGTTTTGTTTTTGCCCTACAGTGATTATCATGGTTAGGGATTAATGAGTCTAAAGGCTGGGGCAAAGCTCCGCGCTCGAGCGAGCGCGGCGCCCCACTGTGTGAGCGCTGTGCGAGCGCCGCTTGCACAAGCCTTTGAACGCTCGTGCAAGCGTGCGCGGTCGTAAAAAAAGAGCTTGGCGCGTTCGCGTTCAAAGGCTTGTGCAAGCGGCGCTCGCACAGCGCTCACACAGCGGGGCGCCGCACTCGCTCGAGCGCGGAGCTTTGCCCCAGCTTTAACAGCTTCAGGGTAGAAGCTGTTCCTCAGTCTAGTGGTTCTGCACTTAAAGCTGCTATATGTAATTTCTGGAACACGCTGGAACTTAGAAAATTTTTGAACAGAGACATGTTTCTGGTCCCTCCCCCTCAGAGCCATATATGGCTCTGCTCCCCCTCGCTCTCGATGAAATTCAGCTCAGCTTCCTTAACTCCGCCTCCACTTCATGTCCTGTCGCAGCCGCTGTGAATTTCTGTGTTTATATGTTAATAAAACGTTCTAAAAAATAAAATAAAAACATGGAGCGCTGGTCCAGCACACCAGAACACCATGAAATCTGCAGAGCCTCGCGCAGCCACGTTGAACCCGAGTTTAATTCGCTCGTGACAAATTCATTCATTTCCTCAATTCATTCATGGACTCAGCGGAGGAGGAAGCGATCACTTGACTTTTGGCAAAAAAACAAAAGAAAAGTCCAGATCAGGGATGAAGAAGGGGAATTTAATACATTTGTGTCACATACAAAACAGTTTTGCATCGCTTTGCAATACTTTGAACGAGAACGTGCGCGGCCGCTGCGGGCTGGGACAGGCGGGGGCGTGGGTTAGGAGCGTGAGAAGTGAGAAGCTCTGTTTTTATTGGCTGGTTAAAAACTGTTTTTATTGGCTGGTTAACGGCGGGTCACTGTGGCTTTTTAGAAATGCTTTTAAAGAAGCAAGTGGACTATAGTTTTTTTCAGAGATTACTTGTCTAACATCAGTCTGTCAGGAGATGGTGACAGAGTGAAGAAATATGTTAAAAAGAATATTGTTAGAAAAGTTACATATATCAGCTTTAACGTTCTGCAACCTTCTGCATGAGGGGAGTGTGGTAAAAAGTGTGTGCTGGGTGAGTGGGGTCCTGGTTCATGATGCAGGTGGCCCTGCATGATGAAGGATGATGCAGATGACAGTCGCATTTAAATTACCATAATTTCCAGACTATAAACCACTTTTATTTATTTTTTTACACATTTTGAACCCTGAACGGGGTAACGAGCAAAATATTTAGCCTTGTCACACCTGGGCGCTCACATAGCTGCCCAATACCCGTCTTCTCTGAGGGACTACTGTACCTGTATAAATAAAAGTTTACAAAATTTTGACCAATGAAATTACCAAACAGGTCAACTTGGTTTCATTGGTCCATTGAGGAGAAGGAAAACCTGAAAGTTATGCACCATAACTCATGTTCCCTGAAGGAAAGGAACGAGGTGCAACTTACTTGCTATGGGAATTGCGCCCCCGCGCGATTACCTGAAGGAATACATTCACGCCTTTACGACTAGGGCGTCAGCGTCGCGCCAGAGGCCCCGCCCTCTGGGTATTTAAGCGTCTGACGCCTATCCATCTTTCTCCAAAATTGCACTTCACCGAGCTTTCAGCATTGAAAGGGCCAGATATGTTGCACCTCGTTCCCTTCCTTCAGGGAACATGAGTTATGGTGCATAACTTTCAGTTCCCTTTCAGTCTGGTCTCTCGGTGCAACATACTTGCTATGGGAACGTAATTCATTCACATCCTTGAAATGCTCAGCAAAGTGCATGTGAGAACATCCGCCTTAAAAGACAGGTATTTCCCAGCTGCTTTCTACAAGGTATGTAGAGAGCACAGGCTGAGAAGAAAAAATGTCAAATGTAAAGAACATCAATTTGATGTTTCAACTGGGCATATAGATAAACAACACCAGCTAGAGACAGCCTAAGCGTGCTCCACTAGTGTGATGAAAAACTCTTTGTCTTTTCTTTTTTCTTTTTACATATGGGGCACAACTGACAAGTGGGGCCCATCCTGATGTTGGAGATCAGTTAGAGAGAGGAAAAACCCTTCCATTAAACATCTCCTAGGCAAAACATAAACACCAAGGGGTACCCTTGTGTGTGTTGTAACTGTTTGTTTTGGGATAAAGCAACCAAAGCCTTAGGCTCTTAGCCAGTTCCCTTCAAAGGCCAGGCTGAAAGTTGCCACAACCCTGGACGTGGGTGTAGAAGCTGCCCACGTGCCTAAGTCAGCAGATCCCTGTGAGGAGGTAATTGCCATAGTATCCCTGATAACATTGAAATCAGCTCCGGGAACCACGGTTTCTGTAGCCATCTGGGGGCTATGAGAATCAGGGAGAGAGCTCCCTGGTGCACATGTTCCAGTGTGATGATAGAGGGACAGGTGGAAAGGCATAGTAGAGCACCCCTGCTGGCCAATCATGTGCCAGAGCATCCATTCCCAATGGTGTGTCTGTTTCCCTCAAGGAGAAGTAGAGGTCACACTGTGAGCTAGCCCTGCAAGCGAACAAGTCCACAGAGGCTCTCCCAAATCGTGACCAGACCTGTTCCACAATCCGTGGGTTCAGGCTCCATTCTGACGCCAAGAGAGGCCCTCTTGAGAGGGCATCTGCTCCATAATTTAGATCACCAGGGACATGAGTTGCCCTAAGTGATAAGATTCTTGGAGCACACCACGTGAGCATCCTCTGTGTCAGTCCGAGGAGGGCCCGAGACCTTGTCCCTCCCTCTCTGTTGATAAAGGACACTGTGGTCCTGTTATCTGATTTCACCAGGATATGTTGTCCAGCAATCAGACCTTTATTGAAGAAGTATTTTAATGACAGGAATATGGCCAGCAACTCCAGGAAGTTGATATGTAATCTCGCTTCCCGTTCATTCCAAAGGCCGCAGGCATTCTGGTTTCTGCAGATCGCTCTCCATCCTGTTTTAGAGGCGTCCGTCATGATTACTACACGAGATGACACCCTTCCCAGTGAGACCCCTTCCGTGAAAACGGACGAGTCTCTCCAAGATTCCAGGGCCCTCAGGCATTCCGAATCTATCCTAACCTTTCCTGCTTGATTAGTCAGGGCAGGTTGTGTCTGTCGGTTTAGCCATAATTGTATGGCCCGCATTTTCAGTAATACGTGTGGCACACAGGGAATGGCTGCCACCAAGAGGCCTAAAAGGCGTTGGCAGGTTTTCACAGGGACCCGATAGTCCAGTTTAAATCTTTCCAGGTAACGGCGAATGGAGGAAACTCGTTCCTTCGAGAGCCATCAGTGTCGATCTGTACTCCCAGAAATACGGTAACCCGTGATGGAGTTAGATCGCTTTTTTGTAGGTTTATGACAAAACCGAGAGATCATCCTATAGGAGTGTGACTGAGCCTGCATTCTGCTTCCAGCCAGAATCAGCAGGTCATCCAAGTAATTCATGACCCTGAGTCCTTGGTTCCTAAGGGGGGTCAGGGCTGCATCCAAACATTTAGTAAATGTACGAGGAGCAGTCTTTAAACCGAAGGGTAAGGCTTTGAATTCATAAGCGTTCCCTTCTAACGCAAAGCGGAGGAACTTTCTGTGTTTCCTCCACATGCCTATGTGGAAATAGGCATCTTTTAAATCCACTGTACATGCGTAGTCTCCTGGTCTCACAGACTGGAGAACTTGCCGCAGTGTAAGCATCTTGAACTTAAAGGTTTTAATTCTTTTGTTGAGAGCCCTGAGATCCAGAATTGGTCTCAGAGAATGATCCTTTTTTGGGCACCAGGAAGTACTTGCTATAGTGGCCAGAGCGTAGTTTACGTCCTGAGACCAAACTAATCACTCCCTTTTGCAGCATTTTCAAAACTTCCTTCCTTGGCACGTGTGCACGTGTAAGGTTAATCTTAGATTGCAGCACCCCTGTGAAATGGGGCGGTCTTTTTGTGAACTGCAACTTGAGCCTGTGACATATCGTTGTCATGACCCAATCATTTGGTAAACATGCCTTCCAAGCCTACGCGTGCGCGCTGCCTTCCAAGCCTACGCGTGCGCGCTGAGCCTGGATGGCATGTTGAATTGCTGCTCGTCGTGTTTTTGCGCTGGAGGGGTGGCCTTTGAACCCTCTCGCGCTCTTTCGAGTAGGCTGGTCGGCCCAACAGAAGATATCGCGAGATCTGACCGTCTCTGTTAGAGCTCGTGTATCTTGCTATGGTTCATAGTTTGACCACATGGTTTGTGTTTTATAAAAATGGGACTCGAGTCAAGAACCAGGGTAGTCTGTACTTTGGTACTTTTATTTTTGTACATGCCTGAAACAGTGTTTTGTTTACACATACAGTAGGCAAGTCATGTTTGGTGCGCGCGCACATGTCACCAGCTCCTCGTAGTATTTTACAAGTAGAGACTGGGCTCAAAATGTTAGGTTCCCGTACCGTGTGGACGGGCAAACCTGTAAAATTATCAGTTTGTCCTGCTTCATCAGGCACGAATCTGTTTTCCACACGGGGTCACTGAAGAGGCCCTCGACCGGTACTGGAAATTTTCACTGTCACCAGCGGGTCTCTTCCGTGGAAGGCCACGCATGTCTTCCTTTGGGGGTTGTTATGAACCTGAGGGGGTTCAGAGTTTTTTTTAAAAACATCATTATTGTGTTTAGGTTGGCTGCAGTCTGCTAAAGAAAGCACCAGCAGCCTGTAGTTGCACTTTTTTTCACTCAGCCTAATCAGGCTTGATTAGCTCAGGTGAAACACCTGTTTGCTCTCAGCCTTTTAAATAGTCTGAGCTGAGACCTAAACACTGTGGAGCCTTTGCTTGGAGCAAGGGAGTTGTTGAGATTGCCAATTGAGGTTGGTGGACGCAAGCAAGGGGGCTTGTTGGAAATACTTGGAATCCTGTTGCAGGTAAAAACCAAGTTTTGCTCAAAGCAGTTTTATGCTGCATGTGTGTGTGTTCAGAAGTGTTCTCCACCCACTTTTGATCACTGTGAGTTGAGCACTCGTGTAGAATGCATTGAGCTTAGGCTCTTATATGACTTACAGTAAATGTCTTAAATGACTGGTGCTGCCTAAACAGCACATGTAGAGCAAAGGGTGCTCTTGTGACAGCCTTAGTATTTACTAGGGTTGTGTGAAACAAGTTTTAAGCTTGTTTGAGACTGGTGTAGGAAACACTAGATGTTTAACAGCTGGGAAGCTGTAGGATGTACAAACATTGAGGAGAGCTCCACCCTCTCCGCTTGTTTGTGAGTCTGCTCCAGGGGGAGTGGAAGGTGAGCTGGTTAAGCTCTTAAAGTGACTCTGGCTGCTTAAAGCAGAGTTCTGTGTGGGTTAAGGCACCTTAAGTGCTGGCTGCCACTTTGGTTTAACTTAAGAGGTGTGGGCCTGTGCCACAGGGGCCTGTTTGAGTTAATTTTGGAGACACTGAGGGCAGTGTCTGTGCAGTTGTTCAGGAGGACAACTGGGATCAACAGTGAGGGACTGTTACCTTTTTCTCTTTCTCATTTGTTTGTACTTTTGACTGTGTGGGTGCAGGTAGTCCAGTTCTCGTGTTTTGTTTATTTAGAGGGACTTCTTTGGTAAGGTAGATCGTCGCCTGGGGGGGTACGACGGTCCTGTACAGGATTGGATCAACCTGGGTGGCGTTTTATTGTTTTTGGCCTCGCCCACCAGTCCAACACTTATTTGTACTTTTTATTAATTTTCTTTTCCTTTGGACGCTGATCCAGGAGAGGACGCTCCAGTCCTGGTGAGAAGCCTGGGAGGACCCTGCCAGCCTGGAGGCTCTTAGTTTTAGTTTAATAAAAATCGTTTTAATTCTTTTTCTGTGTCAGTGTCCACTTTGTATGTTTTGGCCTTTACCGGTCGTAACAGGGGTTCAAAGCTTTTCCTCAGAAACCCCTCGCGGAAGGCTTCCGCCTGTTTACGTCTTTGTTCCAGCCTGGTCTGGACGTGTTCCAGGGCTCTCCCGAAGAGTCCTGTCGACTCGATCGGGTGATGGAGGAAAGTGGACCTCTGGTTTTCCGGGAGGTCCGACAATGTTAGCCAAAGATGGCGTTGGGCGACAACTATTTCCGCCATTGCTTTGCCTTGGGAAATGGCTATTGTCCCCATCATGCAGAGCACGAGGTCAGAGGCACGGCGGGCCTCCTCCATGGCCTCCGTTGCGGCCTGCTCATTTTTTGTTACCTGGATATCCTGCAGTTTTTCTGCCAGGTACGCCTGCACCATGGTTGATGCATTCATTGTGCGAGCCGAGAGGCCCTGAGCCCTGTAGCACTTCTCAAGTTGTTTCTCTGAAACGTGGCAGGCCTTGCTGGGTAGCGCTGGTTTCGGCCCCGTGGCTACGTGGGCCAGGTGAGCCGCCAGAGTCTCTTCTATCAGGGGTGCGCTAGCGAGGCCCACTGTCTCCATTTCCGCGACATCCAGGAGTTAGGATAGTGACAACGTGATAGGAGCTCCGGGTTCCGCCCAAGAGCGTTTGAGCTCCATGAGTAAGTCAGGAAAAATTGGCATCTTTTGCGACGTTGTCGGCTGCTTCGCATAGAAGTAGTTTCCCGCCAGCCTCGTAGCCTGTTGGCGAGGCATGGGGTCTGGCCATGCAACCTGCAGGTCATCCGTCGCCCCATGGCACAGGCCGAACAGAGCAGGGACCGACAAGTCCGGTTCCGGTAGGATTTGCGCTAGGTTCTGGGAGGAATCCACACTTTCTCCTCTGTAACCGTATTCGACGTCTTGGTCAGACACTTCGGGCATCGAGTCCTCGATGGCAACTGAGGAGTCCGACATATTGTCCTCTCCGACTCGACAGCTGCATTCCAGGTCCACGTTCTCAAGCTCCGGTTCGGGAGCGAGCAGCTTTGTGTGACGTCCGACCTTCAGTGCCACAGCCTTAGCCATGGATTTAGCCAACGCGTCCGTGCGGCGTTTCCTCACTACCGCAGACATTCGACGGCAGTGGGAGCAGGAGTCAGGGAATTCCAGCGCTTTTCTCACGTGCAGAATCCCTAGGCAGGCAGGACAGGCCTCGTGGGTGTCCGTCGCCAAGAGGGAGTAGCCGCATCCGCTGGGGCATGGGCGCGAGCGAGGGCTCGTCGTCCTGTGATTTTCTTCTTCTTTGTCCTTTGTTTTCCTTTCTCGGGAGCCATGTCCGGAGATGAGAAGCGTCGAAGTTGGTCCTAGTTTCCTTTTGTTCAAAGCCTTCCACTCCGTCATCTTGCTTTCGCTGGTTAGCCTGCTATTGGTTAGCAGGGGGTTGTTACGCAGTTAGCGCCATCGAGCGAAGCAGCTACGGAAAGAGAAGAAAACTTCGAGGTAAGTAGAAAAACGCTGGACTAGCTTTCGCCAGCCCAGTAGTACACAGGAAAATTTCTCTGTACGCTCAGTGTATGGCGCAAGCTCACCTCAGTCGAGTGATGCGACAACAGAGAAGTCCCACGAAGTTCAGGTGTTAAGCAAGGTGAAGGGCAAAAAGAGAAAGATGGATGGGCATCAGCCGCTTAAATACCCAGAGGGCGGGGCCTCTGGCGCGACGCTGACGCCCTAGCCGTAAAGGCGTGAATGTATTCCTTCAGGTAATCGTGCAGGGGCGCAATTCCCATAGCAAGTATGTTGCACCAAGAGAACTTGACTGAAAGGGAACTCCCTGTTCTCTCCTCCCTGGTAGCACAATGAATTTTTTGCAACGACTCAATATCAGTGTGGATTGTGCATTAAAGTGACACTTCGAGCTTGGTGGAAGGCTTGGATGACTGGTGGTGAGAAATCATTTACCAAAACTGGTGGCATGCAAAGAGCAACTTTTGCTCAAGTCTGCCAGGAGGAGCAGTTTATTAAAAATATATACTATTTTCCGGAGTATAAGTCACACCTTTTTTCCTAATTTGCAAGCCCTGCGACTTATAGGGTGAAGCGACATATTTATGGATTTTTTCCCATATTTTTAGACCAATTTTTGGCTGAGATATGATCGTTTTTCATTTTGGCAAAAAATGGTGCAGTACCACTTTCGGCCGCTAAGGGTGCAGTACCACTTTTGTCCGCTAGGGTCCACCGATCGTTCCCACCTCATGTGTCCGACCGAAGACGCCTTTGGTCGGACTCACTCTGTCGCAGCCCGGCCTCCTGCTCTCTGGAGCTCTGACACTTCCAGAGAGTCCACCGACCGTTTCCAGCTCATGTGTCCAACGGCAGCCTCCTCTGGTCGGACACACTCTGTCACAGCCCGGCCTCCTGCCTTGGAGGTATGAACTACTAAACCACAGGACAGATTTTGTTGAAACTCACAGAAAGTAATTACTAGGTGGACATTTAGCTGTAGGAGATGTTTAGAGCGGCCGTGGCGTAGTGGTAATGGCAGTCGTCCCTCAATCGGAAGGTTGGCGGTTCAAAACCCGGTTCCCCACACCATGTGTCGTTGTGTCCTTGGGCAAGACACTTAACCCCGAGTTGCTCCCGGTAGGACTGGAAAGTGCCTTGCATTGCAGTCTGCCGCTACCGGTGTATGAATGTGTGTATGAATGGGTGGATGGTTGGTATTGTAAAGTGCTTTGGGGTCCCTCACAGAGAGCTAAAATTTGATGTTTTAGCATCATAGATTGTTAGTGGTTAGCTCCGTATTTTAACGGGTACCGGTACTATTTTGCAAAATAGCTCATGAACCACAGGACAGATTTTGTTGAAACTTACTGAAAGTAATTACTGGGTAAACAATTACAAACTGTTAGCTGCAGGAGATGTTTAAGCTAAAATTCGATGTTTCAAGACCGTAGATGTGTAGCGGTTAGCTCCGTGTTTTTAACGGGTACTATTTTGCAAAATAGCTCACGAACCACAGGACAGATTTTGTTGAAACTTACAGAAAATAATTACTGGGTGGACATTTACAAACTGTTAGCTGTATGAGATGTTTGAGCTAAAATTCGATTTATTTATAATTTATTTTTGCAGCGCGCGCGACTGTTTGGAAGACGTCAAAGCGAAACAATTTAAATCCAGCAGATTTGAGCATTACGTGAATTTATTAAGGAACAGTTAAGCTCAGAAACACTTTTGCTATAATGTCAGCTAACAAATATATTTTTTTAAGTGTTTATCTTGCTAAATTTTAAATAAAATGCAGCGGTCCCACCCGCACGGGTGCACATAGCGAAACTACCAGTACTTTTTAAATCCAGCTGATTTGACAATTACGTGCATTTATTAAGGGAAGGTTAAGCTAAGACACAACAAACAAATAATTGTTTTTACGTATTAATATTGTTAAAGTCCTTCCGTGTGGCAGCCATTTGCAGCAGGGCAAACCACCGGCCCACATTTCGGGTTGTCAGAGGTGACGCGTAACATACGCGACGCGTCAGCGGTGACGCATAATAGATGCGACTTATACAGTGGTGCGACATGTTTATGGATTGTTCCAATTTATTGGACATAATTGGACAATGCGACTTATAGGGCAGTGTGACTTATCGGCCGGGAAATACGGTATATCATCAACAGGTTTCAAATGGCTGCTGCATGATGAAGAGGACAGTACAAACTCAAGAGGAAGATGAAGTTAGCAATAAATGACTTCCTGGTATATTACCATTTTTTGTTTGTTTTTTTGTTTGTTTGTTTGTTTGCTTGTTTAACCAGCTGTGTTACCGGCACTATTCAGAAAAAAAACATTTACTATACATATTTAATTAAAATTTTAAAAATTCTTTCTGTGTAAATATATCATGTTACAACGTAGACACCTGCGGCTAATAGACAAGTGTGGCCTATACATGTACAAAATTATTATTAATTTTTAATTTAGTGGCAGTGGCTTATATATTCGGGTGCGCTCAATAGTCCAGAACTAAGACATTTTCAAACTAAGCAAAAGGTTTCATGAAGTAAATTTCTACCATTATTTCTGGTTTAGAACTTGTACAAAGAAAGACATGTTTTTAAATAAGAATTTGCAATGTAGATGTGTCACAATCAAATCCACTTATCAAACTTCATTTAGCAATTTACAACAAGTCGGTCTACTTGTCTGCAACACAAGATTTAAAGTGTCACTGACATGATTTTTTTTACTATTCATAAAATTGCTCAAAATATATGCTGATGAAGATTCTCAGTCGTCCAGGACATGATAAATGTCCAAAATGTGCAAATCTTGGACAGAGAACACAGATGGTTTGAGAGAGGTGTGAAGGAAGCTGTTTATGTTAAGAGAGAAAAACCTTCTCTTAACAGAGGAGGAGGCCTGAGATTTAAACTTTCCAAGACTTATAACTCAGTTTTGGGGCTGATTCCCAAGCGTTTTACACCGGATGGGAATAGAGGTGTCTTGTCTATGAATTAGACTAGCAATTTTTTTTTTTTACCTCTGTTGTTGGGCTGTGAGGTGTTTTTGTCAATTTACATACATTTGTGTGTCTTCTGTCAGAGACTTCAAGGGAACCCCCTACTGTTAAGGTGTGATCTGTCAATTTACATGTATGTGTTACCTCAGCTTGCAACCAACATATGTTGGTGCGTGACTCCTGTTGCAAATCTACGTGCACACAGTCTGGTTTTGTCAGATTTCAACTTTCTAAAACTTATGGTGCGGACCTGCAGCTGTTTTCCAAGACGCATCCCACCTGATGAGAACAGAGGAGCCTCACTTGTGAATTAGATTAACAAAGACTTTGACAGGTCACTGGTATCAATGTGGGAAGTGTGTTTTTTGTCAATTTACATACAGTAGGATGTGTGTGTGCTTTCTGTAAGCTCTGCTTTTTCACACACTGAACTTTGAATGGGTCACAGGCACGTGTTATCCCAAATATGTGTGTGTGTTAGCTTCCAATTTACCTAGTTTGGTGTGTATCAGTGGCCCAGCTTGCTTATAACTTCTCTCTCCCTCTCACAGTCTTCAAAGAATTGAGAAAGCTTATCGGATGATGAGCGAAACGTCTTCTGTTACAAATAAAATGGTAAATGGTAAATGGTAAATGGAGCTTATTTATATAGCGCTTTCCAGCCCCATGTAAGGAGCCCCAAAGCGCTTTACAATACCAGCCATCTACCCATTCATTCAGACATTCATACACCGGTAGTGGTAGCCTGCCTTGCAAGGCGCCATCCAGACCTACCGGGAGCAACTCGGGGTTAAGTGTCTTGCCCAGGGACACAACGACACATGGTGGGCGGATGCGGGATTCGAACCTCCAACCTTCCGATCAGGGGTCGACTGCCATTACCACTACACCACCACCACCAGTTGATCTTGTATTGAACGCCTTTTTTGATTGCTCAAAATATATATATTTTATCATTTAAATATGTTTGTTTTTGCAAACAAAATGATAAATCAATTTAATTTTGCTTTAAAAGTGATTTTAAACTTTGCGCCGTGTTTATTCGTGGGAAATCCGATAACACGCGAATGCACCATCTGTGACGTAAAATCGGGCTGAGGGCTCTGGTCTCTTTAATAGCGGACAATTTAAAACATGACTAATTTAGTAATCTATGTGAAGATTTCAGCAATTTGTCTTCAGTTTGGGAAGCAGAAAATAGTTTGGGTGATGGGACAAGAAACAGCAGGATCTAATTTAGGTCTGATCCCGTATGAGACTTACCTTCAGATCAAGCAGCTCACA
>JBBPBX010012294.1:25902-54311 GCA_038048925.1 Garcialebias charrua | reverse complement strand
TTGTTGATATTACAACCATCTTTAACGTAGCAAACATTAGCTTAGCTGTAGCTTTTACTAAAGTAAACATCGCTGATATTTACTGTGGCACAAGTTACATTAGCTAATCTAATCTTTGTTACGTTAAAAATCGCTGATATTTACTGTAGCACAAGTTACGTCAGCTTAGCACGCAGTAAATAACAGCGATGTTTACTGTAGCAAAAATTAGCTTAGCTGCTGTAACTTGTAGCTATGAGGCACATCTACGTGTACATTATTGTAATCACTTACTCTGCCAGTCACCAGAACTGTTGTTAACATGAAGATTTCGGACGTCCTTCACAAATCTGTTACTGGTTAAACATTGCTGAACTGGAACAAAAAATAGAGGACTTAGAACAATACACAAAGCAAGACAACGTGGTGATCTCAGGACTTGATATAAACAATTATCAGACAAATGCAAGAAATCCTACCAACGAAGACCAAAATGAGAATGCATCTCAGGAAGAACAAAAGACTCTGGATGAACGCGTAGTTACTTTCTTACGGGAAAGACACATTAACATAAACTATGGGGACATTTCGTTCTGTCACATCCTGCCCAGTAACTCAACAAGATTCAAACCGTCAGTAGTCGTCAAGTTCTATAGCAGGTATACAAAAAACTATGTTATGCAAAATAGAAGAAAGCTGAGTGGAACAGACGTTTACATAAATGAACATCTTACAAAAAAAATGGAAAAATTGCAAAGGAAGCAAGGTGGTTAAAAAGCAAAAAAAAAATAATACATTCAACATGGACAAGAAATGGATACGTCTTTATCAAAGCAAAGGAAGGGTCTCAGCCTAAAATGATAAAAGAGCTGACGGATCTGGATGAATTCAAGAGATGAAAAATTACAAATGGATAAAACATACAGTGAAATGAACAAATACATTAAAACATGACAACAAACGAAGACTCAGAACCTAAAATATATAATGTTGAAAATATGATTGATGCAAATTTTTTCCCTATAATAAAAGATAGCGAATATTATAATGAAGAGCAGTTTAATGACATCAATATATCAAATGGAGTTCTCTCTATTATTCACTTTAATAGCAGAAGTATAAATGCAAATATATCAAAAATAACAGATTACTTAAAACAGTTAAATAGAACTTTTACAATAATAGCGCTGTCAGAGACATGGCTCAATGATGATAACACAAGTAATATTCACGTCGATGGGTATGAATTATATCATATGAACAGAAATAATAAAAGAGGTGGTGGAGTCGCTCTGTTTGTCAATAATGAAATAAAATGTAAATTAAATAATGAAATGTCAATAACAGTGGATAATATTATGGAAATGATAACGATAGAAATAATAAACAAAAATGATAAAAACATAATAATAAGTTGTGTTTATAGATCACCAGGAGCAAATATAGAAATATTCACGGATAAAATCTTGGAGCAAATGGAGAAGAGTTTTAATAAAAATGTTTTTTTGTGTGGAGACTTTAACATTGATATGGGAAATAAAACAGATTCAAATAACATAAGCACATTTATAAACTCAATGTACAGTTTAAATATGTATCCAGTGATATCAAAGCCAACAAGAATTACAACTCATAGTGCCACAATAATTGATAATATTTTCACAAATATAACAAATGGGGACGTGATAAGTGGTATCTTAACGACCGATCTAAGTGATCATTTACCAGTTTTCACAATCTATAAAAATGATCAAAGCATCACAAAAGCAGTCGCAATGAAGAAAAAGATCATAAACACGTCAAAAAAAGTTTTAGAAAAACTGAAAGAGGATCTAAATAAACAAGACTGGAAGAATGTGTATGTCAATGATGCGAACAGAGCATATGATGAGTTTATGAATATCCTGGAAGCTCTGTACGAAAAAAACTGTGTGCAAACAAATTACACAAAGAGAAATACGATTGATCAACCATGGATGACAAAAGGGTTGAGAAATGCTTGTAAAAAAAAGAATTATTTGTATTCATGTTTCTTGAAATTGCGAAGTCAGAGCGCTGAAGAAAAATATAAAAAGTATAAAAATAAATTAGTGGGGATTATAAGGAAACATAAGAAAGAATATTATAGTAAATTATTAGATAAAAGTAATGGTGATATGAAAGCAACATGGCGAGTAATGAATAGTGTCCTGAAGAATCATAAAGCAAAAACTGGTATTTCAAAATATTTTGTAAAAGACGACGATGAAATTCATGATGAAAATGAAATTGTAAATGAATTTAATCAATATTTTGTGAATGTTGGATCAAGCCTTGCAGCTAAGATACCTAAAGTAGATAAAAATGTGACCCACTCAATTACAGGTTGTGCAAATAGTATTTTTCTAAATGGAACTAACAAAGAGGAAATAATGAATGTAGTAAAACATCTTACAGACAAAAGATCGAAAGACTGGGTGGACATGGATATGATGTTTGTGAAGGACATAATGAGCCATGTTATTGAGCCGTTCACTTACATATGTAACTTATCATTTTCAACAGGAATATTTCCAGATAATATGAAAGTAGCTAAGGTCGTTCCTCTTTTTAAAAATGGTGATAAATGTGTATTCAACAATTATAGACCTATATCCTTATTACCACAGTTTTCAAAAATTCTTGAAAAACTATTTGTAAACAGACTAGACCAATTTTTAGATAAACAAAATATTCTAAGCAATAGTCAGTATGGATTTAGAGCAAAAAACTCTACATCAATGGCTCTCATGGAATTAATGGAACAAATAACTACTGCTGTCGATCAAAAACAATATTGTATCAGTATTTTTGTTGATTTAAAAAAAGCATTCGATACTATTGATCACACCATTCTCCTAGAAAAGCTAAGCAAATATGGTATTAGAGGACCAGCATTACAGTGGGTATCTAGCTACTTAAAAGATAGGAAACAATTTGTACAAATAAATGATGTAAGATCTGACCTCTGTAATATCACATGTGGAGTTCCCCAAGGCTCTGTACTTGGACCAAAGCTTTTTATTTTATATGTGAATGACTTAGTAAATGTGTCAGGACTCCTTAAATGTGTACTTTTTGCTGATGATACCACTTTTTTCTGTTTAGGTGAAGATATTGAACAAATGTTGGAATTGATAAAGACAGAATTTGTCAAGATACAAACTTGGTTTAAAATAAATAAATTATCATTAAATCTAGAGAAAACTAATTACATGATATTCGGTAATAAAAAGAAAACTGTTGATGTCCCACTCAAAATTGAGGATAGTGAGATTTGTAGAATGAGTGAGGTGAAGTTTTTGGGTGTTATCATTGATGACAAACTGACATGGAAACAACACATAAATTCTGTAAGAATAAAAATAGCTAAATCGATTGCAGTACTGTACAAAGTCAGAGACCTATTAAATGATAAGGCTCTATATTTGTTGTATAACACAATCATTGTTCCACACCTAATCTATTGCATTGATGTTTGGGGGAATGCGTGTAAAACAATCACAAAACCTATATTCGTATTACAGAAAAGAGCTGTAAGAATTATCACTAGAAAGCATTATCGTCATCCATCAAGTACATTATTCTATCACCTTAAATTATTGAAGTTCCATGACTTAGTAGACTATAATATCTTATCAGTTATGTATAGAGCTCAAAGAAATGCATTACCTTTAAATATCCAAATGCACTTTGTTAAAAGACAAAGTTGTTATAATCTAAAGGGGACAGAGTTGTTTGTAAAACCACAGTTCAGAACTAGTTTGAAGGGACGTTCTACCTCAATCCAGGGAATTAGATTATGGAATGGCTTGGAGAATGTAGTTAAAAATGCCAAGTCTATTTTTACATTTAAAAAAATGATCAAAACAAATGTGTTAAAAAAATATATATGAAATAGCGTAATGTGTATTGTATCAATTAGAAAATTAGAGTTAGTCATTTTGTACTGTTGTAAATTTGTATTGTATCAATTAGAAAATTAGAAAGAGTTAGTCATTTTGTACTGTTGGTTGAAGATTATTATTGTTAAATCTGATTGTTGAAAAGATGGTTGAAGATTATTACTGTTTACATGGCTGATTATTGTTGTTTAATCTGATTGTTGTAAGTAAGGGGCAGATATAATAAGATTTATTCTTCTTTCTGCTACCTTTCATTTTTTTACATTTTGTACACTATCATTTAATGAGATTGTGTTGTATAGTTTCTTCTGTAAAAAAATGAACAAATTTAATAAACATAAACATAAACATCCATGGATTTACAGCTGCGAAGCTCTTTGTTGCAGGCACTCCTCATATTAGTCATTAAATAATTAACAATATCAGAGTAACTTCTCGGTGACAACTTGTCGCTTCATCTGACATGATTTCTTTCTCCAACTCATAGGGGTCAACTCCGACCACTGCTATTTTTTGCAGCTATCTAGCTCTTGCGCCTTGGTCAAGAGTATCAATACACTTAGCTCTGGTAGCTATAGTCTGGTTGTCCGCCATCTTCCGCCTATACGAGTGGCGTAAAACCCGGTATTGCGCAATACTGGTCACGTGTGTGGGAACTATGTATTAAGATCTTTCTCATTTCCAGGATCAGGTGGACACGCTGACGTTTCAGAATCGCAGCCTGAGAGATCGAGCGAAGCGATTTGAAGAAGCTCTTCGTAGGAGCACCGACGAGCAGATGGTGGTGAGCGCTTCAAAGTCTGAAACACTGACGGTTTTAACAGCCGCTGCGAGATGAACCAACGGATGCTTCTTCTGTTCAGGATGCTTTGGCTCCTTATAAACACATAGAAGAGGACCTGAAGAGCCTGAAGGAAGTTCTGGAGATGAAAAATCAACAAATCCACCAACAGGAGCTGAAGATTTCAGAGCTGGAGAAAATAGTAGGCTTCAAGTTTTTAACTGCTCAAGAGCAAGACTCAAGTGGTTCTGTGTATTTCACTTTGTATATAAAATCAAACATATTAATCTTTAATAAATGTTACAGCGTAAAAAAAAAAGTAAAATAGTTCTTTCACTGTTATTTAAAGTCATTATTCATAAGCTTCAAACAACTGTGCCTTGGACACATCTGATTTATACCAGTTTTTTCTCCATTTATGTAGAAAAGAGACAGATGAATATTATAAATATCATAAAGTGCATTGGGTCACTGCATCTCTTGTCAATGTTCATTGAATGCATTTAGTGTAAATGAGTTAATTTTATGTCACCCTATTTGTAATAAAACCAGAGAAATTTCATTTCTTGCAAAAAAGCTGTGTGAATGCTTCTTACAGAAGCACTTGCTGAAAACAGCTAAAATTTGCTAAAAAAAAAAAAAAACATGCTGAAATGTAGCTGAAATGGAAGAACAACAGGAGAAAGCAGGAAGAACACACATTTGATGAACTTGGTTTAAATAAGATGAAATGAGCACAAACATTAGCTGAAAAAGCTAAGATTAGCAAAAGGAACAGCTTTAAAGTAGCTAAAAATTCAGAAAAAGGCTTAAATTACCAGGAGGAAGTGGAAAGAGCACAATTGTGCCCAATTAGGCTGAAAGAAGCAGAAATGGGGGAGTGGTGAGTAGTGGCGCAGAGGTTAGAGACGGTGGGCCTGTGAGCGGAAGATCGCCGTTTCAAGCCCCGACAACATAAAAAAATGTGGGTGGAAAAGGTGTAACACCCACACCTGCCTCCACCCTCATTCACCCCACTCTGGGCCCCTGAGCAAGGCCCTTAACCCCCACCATCTGCTCCCTAAAACAAGTCTCTCTTGAAAATGAGTTTTCATGGCTCAATGAGACTACCTGTATAAATAAAAGGGTAAATA
Organism: Garcialebias charrua; assembly: GCA_038048925.1. Classification (NCBI taxonomy): domain Eukaryota; kingdom Metazoa; phylum Chordata; class Actinopteri; order Cyprinodontiformes; family Rivulidae; genus Garcialebias; species Garcialebias charrua. Next base: position 48,495 of record JBBPBX010012294.1, on the reverse strand, counting down.
AAAAAATATAAACGAGTACAAAAATGTGGAAATTATCTGAAAAAGCAGAAAAAAATTAAAGGCAGAAAAAAGCCTAAATTACCAGATGGATGTGGCGAGAGCGCTTTTGTTTTTACTGAATTAGGCTGAAAAAGTTAAAATGAATGCAAAAAAAAGAAGGTGCAATTAGCTGAAAAGGCTAAATTTAGAATAAAACAGAGTACTGTAGCAGCTGAAATAGCTGGAAGTTGCAGCTGAAAGGAGCATAACAAGCTGAAACTAGCAGAAATAAGTTAGACTAAGCACAAACATGTTGTAGTTAGCAGAAAGAAGCTGAAAAGAGCACAAAACAGCTAAAACAACATTTGAAATTAGCTGAAAGTAGCAGATTTTTTTTATTGCACAAGGAAGTTGAAAGAAGCTGAACCAAAACAAAAAGGATGTAAAATGGGCTCAATTCATTTTCTATGGGGAAAAATTTGACAGAAAATGCTAAATATTTCAAAAAGCTAATAATGCCCCAATGCCAAAAGTCCCAGCAGCATTGTCCTGAATGGGCTAAACCTTTTGATCTATGATTTGTTGAAATAGCACAAAAATTGTGGAATGCGGTACATGTAGATGCTGAAAAACATATGGAATAGGTGGGGTCGGACGAATAATAAATATAAACAGGATCACAATAGTGTGAATGCTTATAAGAACCTTAAAAAAGACTCATCTGTTCTGTTTCCTGCTGCTGCTCTAGATCGCCGTTGTTCCTCTGAAGAATTTAAAGTTTTGCCCTCATTCATCTGTATTTTTGAGCAGGCTGAAAAAAACATGTACCTGGAGGAGAAACTTCAAGTGTTACAGCAGCAGAACGAAGACCTGAAGGAGCAAATAGACAAGAATATTGCCGTGTCCAGGTTCGTTTAAATCTTTATAGCTTCTATGGTTTAAAACAACCTTCAAACAGGAGAAGGCACTTGTTTGATTGGTAATGTATACATCGGGTCATATTTTATGTTACATATCCATGAAAAGTCGGAAAAGGGTGAATTGCTCTTTTCGGGTCGAGGTTGATGTTCTGCCTCAAGTGGAAGAGTTCAAGTGTCTCTGGGTTTTGTTCATGAGTGAGAGAAGAATGGAGCGTGAGATTGACAGATGGATTGGTGCAGCGTCTGCAGTATTGCAGACTGTGCACCGGTCCGTTGTGGTGAAGAGGGAGCTGGACTGTAAGGCAAAGCTCTCTGTTTACTGGTCAGTCTACGTTCCTACCCTCACCTATGGTCACGAACTCTGGGTGGTGACAGAAAGAATGAGATTGTGGATACAGGTGGTTGAAATGAGTTTCCTCCGCAGGGTAGGTGGACTCTCCCTTAGAGAGGTGAGAAGTTCAGTTATCTGGGAGAGACTTGGAGTACTACAGGGGCGTCTGTGGCTAAGTGTTTAGCGCATTTGTCTTCTGATGCAAGAGTTGGGGGTTCGATTCCACCAGCAGTCACATGCTGACGTGTCCCTGGGCAAGACACTGAATCCTTCATTGCCTCAGATGTGTGTCCCATCAGTGTATGGATGTTCTAAAGTACTAATTATTCTTTGTAGAGATCTAGTAGAGTGCTGTATGAATGGGTAAATGAGGGCAAAAATTGTAGTGTAAAGAGCTTTGAGTGTCTTGACAAGATAGAAAAGCTCTATATAAGTACAGTACAGTCCATTTACCATAGAACCGTTGCTCCTCCTCATCGAGAGGCTAGTTGAGGTGGTTCGGGCATCTGGTAAGGATGCTCCCTGGGTGACTCCCTAGGGAGGTGCTTCAGGCATGTCCGACTGGGAGGAGACCCCGGGGAAGACCCGGGACACGCTGGAGAGACTACGGCTACGTTCACACTGCAGGCAAATCCGACCCAAATCCGATTTTTTTTTGCCCCAACTGACCCATATCTGAATTTTTTATGACAGTCTGAACGCGACAAATCCAATTTTTTTCAAATCCGACCCAGGCCGTTTCAGTATGTGGTTTTAAATCGGATATATATCTGATGTTTTCTAAGCGACTGCAGTGTGAACGCTCATGTGACTTACATCTGACTTTTTCATCACCGACGGGAGACCAACGTCACTCTTGGCTCCTACTGGCTTGAACAAAGGCTGACTGCAAATCTCTCCTGGAGTCTGAGCTACTGGAAAGAACTGTCACCACCCCAACCCCCCACCCCCCTGAGAGCTCTCTGTGTGCCTTCAGATGAAGCCGGCTGAGTCCATCTGCAGACTGTGCTCTATCTGGACGATTGTTCACAGACTTATCTCACTGCTCCGCCACCAAAATGCAACATGTGATTTGTCTTATCTGTGCTTGAGCTGGTAGAGTTTTTTGACTGTATCATAGAATGTCCTAAGACAAAATGTGATGGAATCTTTTTTGAATACCACTGATTATCCTATTGTAATTTTCCTTTTTTCCCATATCTGATTGTTTGGCGGCGCAGATTAATTTCTGCTGCGGCTTCCGTACGCATGTCCCCTCTCAAGGACGGTGCGTGCGCCAATTGCAATGTTTTGTGCTCCGGTTCAATGACGATGCCAATAAAGATATATTCTATTCTATTCTATTCTACTCCTACGGTGGCCGAGGGGTGCAAACGCGATGCAAAAGAAAAACGCTCTGCACTCCAAATTGAACAGCGCTCCTCGGCCACCGTATACTCAGCAGCCACACCCCCCTCTAACAGAGGTAGCAGCCACAGCTCCAAAAATCGCCATCACTAAAAATTTCGCTCGCTTTCTTCTCAGTTTTCTTTTGCCTTTAATCATTTGGATGTTTAGCTTTCCCCGATTGGACAACAACTTCAAAATTACCGAACACACACTGAAAACTGTCGCGTCCATGTTTACTTCCGCAAACACAGGGTGCTGCGTGTCACGTGACGTTCTGAGACACGTTTTCTTCTGCGCATGCGGGTCGCTTCTGCAATGTAGATCGTTCACACTGGAGTCTGATGCAGGTCGCATTTAAAATGTAGTGTGAACGTTCACACCAAAAGATCTGATTTTTTTTTTTTTTTCGGAATTGAGCATTAAGACCTGCAGTGTGAACGTAGCCTACGTCTCTCAGATGGCTTGGGAATGCCTTGGGGTACTCCCAGAAGAGCTGGAAGAGGTGGCTGTGTAAAGAGATGTCTGGACCTCCCTGCTCAAGCTGCTGCCCCCACGACCCGACTTCAGAACAAACAGAAGATAATGGATGGAAGGATGGACATATCCAGTATATTTCTAAGATAAATCTGAATAGCATTAACATTTTATTATAATTTTTTTTGTTGGTTTGAAACCTAAAACGTCGACCAAAATGCAAGTTGTTGCTTTAAAATCAGCAGTTAAAGTCAAATGCACGGCACATGTCACAGAAAAAGCTTCAGCAGGTACAGAAAATAACAAAAACTTGACTGCGGCTGTTTTTTTTATTTGTCCTCAGGCAACTCACTAAAGAGAACGCCAACCTGCAAGTGCACGTGGAGAAGGAGAGCAAAGAGAAGAAGCGTCTGAGTCGTAACAACGAGGAGCTACTGTGGCGCCTCCAGACAGGCGAGCTGAGCCCCAACATGTCCCCCACTTCCTCCCCCATCCACCACCCCCTGTCTGGACCAGGCTCCCCCGCACGTCCACACTCTTACCATCAATGACCCTCCTGGTTGACTTTTGTCGGCTGCAATTTTTTTTTTTGACGAACGCACTTTTTATTTAAATGGGGTATTTTACGCTCAACAAATAGACTTGAATCTGTAGGTGTGCTGGGAAATTTGACTTCCCGGTACGATGCACCTCCAAACCACAAACATTTTAATCTTTGACATAATGAATTGTATTGATCTCACCTCTGATTGTCCAAGATGAAGTCCTTCAGTCTTTTTTTTTTTTTACCTACATGAACATCCCACCAGAACAGATGAACTTCAACAACACTGAGCACTCTTCATCTGCTGATTGTAGATCCCAGAGAGCAGACGGGAAGTCACAGTGCCTCGTGTTCATGTCCATGTTCTGGCCTCCATCTTCCAGCTTCCAGCACTCAGGATGACGGATGAACACAGCAAACATGAAAAGTGCAACGACAAACACAAGAAGCGCCTTCAGCCGTTTAATTTTTCCCCACCAGCAAAGCCTCACGGGCAACATTTTATGTAAAACTCCAAATTTACCCATAGTTCTTTGCTCTCAAGGTGTAAATTCTTATCCGAGGCATGTCAAAGATGTTGTGCATCACGAGAGTAATAATGAATGAATAACAGATGCAAAGTCATCTAAACTTGTCAGCCACTTTATTAGAAAGACCTGTTAGCACACATAGCTAATCAGCCAATCAAATGGCAGCAATTCAATTCATTTAGGTATCGGTGAAGTTCAAACTGAGAATCAGAAAGGGGATTTAAGTGATTTTGAATGGGCCATGGTTTCAGAAACTGCTGATCTGCTGGGGTTTTCACATACAACCTTCTGCAGGGTTTACAAACTCATCAAGCCAGGCGACGGTGAGCCTGTGTCAATTATATCTTCTGTTTCTGCTCTTAGCTGACAGGAGTGACACCCGGTGTGGTCTTCTGCTGCTGGAGACCATCTGCTTTGAGGATGGGCATGTTGAGAGTTCAGAGATGGTATTCTGCTTTAGAGCCCGGCGGATATATTGGTAGGGACGATATTTTAGGCCAATATAGGCGTTTGGGAACATATTGTATCGGCAGTAATTGTTCCACTATGCGTCGATATAAACACTGGGAATGAGCCGTGTCCTGGCTGGCAAAAGACATAATTGTGCAATGTACTGTATCCTGCAGAGGGTGCATGCAGTCTACTTTCAAGTCGCGGCCATGCACTTTTAAGTTTCATTTTCAGCACAGCTATATGGGGTGCCGTTTGTAAAGTTACACAGTCAAAAATTTTGATAAGAATTATTTTTGTCCAAAGTCATATTTTCACCATGTCATTAATACATTTATAAATGTCATAGTTCCAAACTAAATAGTTAATTTAAATGTTAAATATTTAATTTCTAAGCTAAACATTTAATTCCTAAACTAAATATTTAATTTGCTAACTAAAAGTTTAGCTGGAACCTAAATATTTATTTTCCAAGCCAAACATTTAATTACCAAAATGAGTATTTAATTTGCTAACTAAATATTTAGCTCAGACCTAAATATTTAACTTGTTAGCTAAATATTTAGGTCCAAGCTAAATATTTAGTTAGCATAAATTTTAATGGGGAAAATATGACTTTGACAAAAAAAATTATGAAAGGCTAAATGAACCAAAATATTGCTGTTAATTTTAAATAAACATGCTAGCTAAATATTTAGCTAAATATTTAACTAGCAAGTTAAATATTTAGGTCTGAGATAAATATTTAGTTAGCATATTAAATATTTAGTTTAGGAATGAAATGTTTAGTTTGGAAATTAAATATTTAGCTTGAACAATAAATACAGTATTTACTTTGGAAATTAAACGTTTAGTTTTGAAAATAAATATTTAGCTTGTAAATTAAATGTTTAATTTGCACCTATATATTTAGTTTACTAACTAAATATTTAACTTGCAAGTTAATTATTTAGTTTGTTAACTAAATATTTTGCTTGTAAATTAAATATTTACTTTAGAACTATGACATTTATAAATGTATGAATGACATGATGAAAATGTGACTTTGAAAAAAAAAACTATTTTTCTTATGAAAGGCTAAATAAACCAAAAATATTGCTGTTAATTTTTGACTGTGTAACTTTACAAAAAGCACCCCATACAGCCAAAGCAGCGCGCAATACTGTGTAGTGTATTTTGCTGGACAGAGCATGGTACTGTAAGTTTATTTTAACTGATCTATAAAATAAAATTTAAAAAATCAACAATAAATTATCTTCAATTCTCCAACATGCTTGCCATTAGCTATGTGCCTCTCAAGTTAGCAAGCTAACATTTAGCATAGGCTATTTCCTTGCAAAACTTCAGCCAGGACAATAAATCTATGCACTTGTTTGAAATCTTTACTTCTCTACAAAGAAAACGCTGCAGCGATCAATACTAATTAGACCCTCACCATACGTGACTCACTATTTAAACAATGAACAGGGAAGGGTGTTTCTTTAATTTATAGTTATGAAACACTTGATAACTACTTCCGGCTCTGGACGAGGCAGCAGCTTCTCTCCTCCGCTCCTTCCCTCCCCCGACTTTTCCTCACCCTACGTGTCTTCTTGTCTTGTCTGCAGCTCCTCAGTACTCATATCTTGAACGCAAATTGACTATGGATTTAGTTTCGTGGGCGATCAATTCTATTGACAAGATTTTTTCTACAAGATGGCAGGGTCCCAGAGAACCAGCCTGCCCTTCACAGACGCACCCTGGAGGATACGTCATGGATTCCGGGGGAGAGTGGAAGGTGATGTGTCTTTCAGTACTATCTGTGGAAGACGTGGAAGATTTATACATACTTAGATTCATGGGTGTAGCCAGGATTTTATGAGGGGCGGTTCGTTTGAAGGAAAAGTGGACCTGGAAAGAGCAACACGCCTCGGTGGTTCACTGGAAGCGCGTCGGGTTGCCACTCCAAACTTTCTCTCGACTCGGGTTCGATCCTCACTTGGTTGAACTTATTTTACGTTTGTCTTTTATTGGATTTAAAAAAAGAGTTTGTGTTAACCACAGGCATATTAAGTCTATGGTGTTAACCGGCTTGACATTAGCGGTGTCTCCATACCTTCGCTTTCCACCTCTCTTAACACAGAACTTGTATTGTAGGTGGGACTTCATAGGCAAAGTGGGCGGTTCGTTCGAACCCCCCGAACCCCCCTGGCTATGCGCATGGGATTTATGATAGCAGGCACTTTGCTTTTTGGCGTTTGTGGAGCACTGGCCTATCGGAAAATGAGGAAGACTTCAGCGGCGATTAATGCCATGTCGAAGCTCCCGAATCCAAGTGAGGGTGTGATCTGCGCCGTGACCTCCATAAATCAGCTGCTTTACGAGCTAAACCGGAAGATGGATGCGATCTCTGAGAATCGCAGACCACCCGCAGGGCTTGGGACTCGTGGACGCTGTGGTCAACATCTGGAGGATGAGTCATAGCTCGGATCAGTGAAATGTTCCTACAATTGGATCATATTGGATCTGATCCAATAATAATGAATTCAATTTATAACGCACTTTTCATTAGTGAAAATCTCAAAGTGCTACACACATTGAATGCTACACACATTCATACACCGGTAGCGGCAGACTACCATGCAAGGTGCTTTCCAGTCCTACCGGGAGCAACTCGGGGTTAAGTGTCTTGCCCAAGGACACAACGACACATGGTGTGGGGAACCGGGATTCGAACCGCCAACCTTCCGATCGGGGGACGACTGCCATTACCACTACGCCACGGCTGCCAATTGTTACGACCCGAAGGCACGTAGCACACAAGGACACCAGACACAGAAAGGATGTTAAAAAAAAAGTTTATTTTAGGCTCTCTGGAGTCTGTGTCCTAAAAAAAAGGTAATTAAAGAAAAAGATGGACTTCTCAAAATCAACTTCTTTAATACAAAAAAAACTCAAAGTCCAGCAGGTCACTCACGGCTCCTGGTCTTCTGCATCCAGCTCACACGACAGCAGGTCTCCACAACAGAGGGATTCAGCTTCAGAGGGATTCAGCCTCCTCCTCTCAAAACACAGCAGCAGGTCACCCCGGAAGGTTTCGGCTTCCTCTTCAAACGGCTCTAACGGCCTCCTCAAGTGGGTTAAACCACAACATCAAACGGCCTCCTCATCAGGCTTCAAATGGCTCCATCAGCCTCCTCAAGTGGCTCCAAACAGCCCATCAAACGGCCACCTCAAATGGCTCCAAACGGCCTCCTCAAACAGCCTCTCATCAGGCTTCAACAAATGGCTTCATGGCTCCTCTTCACACTGCTGCTGCTTTTGCTGCTGCTGCTGTTGCAGACCTCGCTCAGCTTCTGCTGCTGCTGCTTCATCAGGTCTGCTGTTTCATCTGCACCAGGTCTCCTTCTCCTGGATCAGGTCAGACCTCTTCTTGGACCTCTGCTGGATCTCTGCTTGCTGCCACTCTCATTTGGACCTCCTCTGCTTGCTTCAACCTTTCTCTGCTGTGTGGCTTGGACCTAATATGGAGAGAGAGCAACTACCTCCACCTGCAGCAGGTTAACGAGCACCAGCTGCAGTCAATTAGGCTCCTACAGCCTAAACTGCTCATGCCTCTGCTCAAAACAATGTTGTGTCCTGACTAAAATAAATTATATGCCTAGGGCATGTAACACCAATGCAGGACTCAAGGCTACAGAAATTACACTGTCTGCCTGAAGTGAAAAATATTTATGTTATCTCTATCTGAACTCCCCAAACAGCCTCGGAAAGGCTGGATATCAAATTTCTCCTGAGACATGGCGTTACTGAGGACACCAGCTGCATTCACCTATCGCTACCCTCCCCCTCCCCGGAGAACTTTCTGTGAGCGCTATCGGAGATGCCGGCTGGTAACATCACAGAACTGTTGCTATCTGAAAAATGGCTCATGGACAGAATCTCACTGCCTCGACCTCAAAATGCATATGTGACTTGTCTTAAATATGCTTTCTGGTAGAGTTTTTTGATTTTTCATATAGTGCCTAAACAGGCAAGATGTGAAAGATCTTTTTTGTAATACCACAATTTATACTCATGCATCTACCCCTTTTTTCATATCTAAGATTGTGGCAGTGCCGTATGGCTGCGGCTTCGTGCACTCGGCCTATCTTGAGACGAATGTGCGTAATTCAATCATGTTGTATTGTGCCCTGGTGCAATGGCAATGCCAATAAAGATATTCTGATTCTGATAACTTTATGTTGAATAGTGGAGGATATAAGTAGGGATGGGGCCGATCCAATCCAGTATCGGCATCCGATACCAGCATAATTTAAGTATCAGATTTTTCGATCCAACCTGCTGATATTTCCGATCCGGCTTCAAAGAGCACTTGTGTTCCACAATATTCCTCAGTTCAAAAAATTCATTATTACAGCCTCATATACCTGAACCGTATCGGATCGGAAAGTATCGGTATCGGTCGATACCAGAGGTTAGTATCGGTATCGGATCGGTAGTAAGAAATGTGGATCGGTGCATCCCTAGATAGAATATATGACTGTTTCAAGACTTCAAATGTTAAAACAGGTTTAAAAATAGCTGTTTATTTAGATTCTTGGGGGTGGACAAAGCTAAAAAATGTCCAGTCATTATATCAGTTATCAGCATTAGATATCCGTATTGATGATAGCCAAAATTTCCAAATCGGTCAGGCTCTATTCTGTTAATCTGGGTTGTAACGAGTCGTTGATTGAGCTATACTGCTGCCTTTCTGTCATCTTGAACCAGTTTGACTTCTGATATTGTTGGGTCAGCTTTGGTTGAATAAGCAGGCTGTCCTGCAACTGGAGGTTTGTTAGTTCAGTCCCCAGCTCCTGCAGTGTGTTAAAGTGTCCTTGGAAGTCCAGTGCATGGGAACATGACAGCTTAGTGGTTAATACGTTTGTTTCATAGCAAGGTCTTGGGTTCAATCCCCGGTTTGGACCTGGGGTATTTGGTGCAGTTTGCATGTTCTCCTGTGTGCGTGGGTTTGCTCCAGTTTCCCACAGTCCAAAAACATGCATGTTAGGCTGCCATCAGGCCCAGGCCTCCACTGCAAAATAGAGTTTATTTCAAAGGGATTTGACTGTTAAATAAACGTTAATCAGCAAAAAGTTAAGTGCAAATATGACTTAATGGGTGAATTAGAACAAACATGAAGCACTTTGCAGAACCTTGGAGAGGTTAAAAGTGTGTTATATATGTGTGGACCATTTACAGTTTTAACAAGGTCATCCATCCAAATGCCACTCACTGGATTTATCTCTTTGTCAGACCTTTTTTCTGTAAACCCTACAGAAGTTTGTGTGTGAAAATCCTTGTACGTCTAAAATTATACCATGTCTAAAGTCACTTTAGTACCCGTTCTGATGCTCAGTTTAAGCATCTGCATCCCAGAATGCATTGTGTTGCTGTCGTTGCTGACAAGGTATTTGTGTTAAACACTTGAACAGGTTTATGTAATAAAATAGTTTGTGTGTATAGTCATTCTATGTCATTCTAAATAGCCATAATTTATTCTTAAACTTAAAAGTGTTGACCTAAAATGTGTGATTAGATGAATAAGTCATAAACCCACTTAACTAGCAACGGAATGATGACAACGTTGACTTTACTTTGTAAAATCTGTACATGATTTTGCTATCTTTGAAGCATGGCTTGTCTTCCACTTACAATGAACTTCAAGTTAAAAAGTGATGATAATGAGTGGAAGGATAAAGAAGCAACACAAGATTGTTCTTATGTTTCATGACCTTGGACATTTATTAAGAGGAAATTCAGAAATAGCTGTTGTCTCACAGAGTCGTGCCTCTTACCCTCAGCTTAGGAAAGTCAGATGAAACAAAACCACCAAATAGAACCTCGATAAACTCTGCTCCTCAGCAAGTGCTGTATCAGTTAGACATTTAGAGGTTTTGGAAACAGAATCAACTATAAATGTTGTGTACACAGGAAACTTTACATTGATTTTTTCACGTTTTTACACCTACAACAGTCCTTGCAGCTCGCTGAAACTGAGTTTTTGGTTACACGTCAGTATAGGGAAAACAAAAACTCATTAACGTATTGCTTATTATCATGCAAATTAGTAGTGTATCAACAGAAGCTACCTAATCTGCCTTAAAAAGTAGGAAAACTAACCTCAACAGCTAAAAAATGGCCTATTTTTAAAACAAAATACAACTATAAGGGTTATTAAGGGTCAAAAATTAGTTCTAACTCAGTACATGGTTGTTATTCTGAAGTGATAATTAGGCTACTTACCGGTATGTATCCAGCAACAACCAATTTGTAGAATACAGTATACATCAGTTAATTCAAACAAATTTTATAATTTTCTATTTATTGAAGACTTTGGTCATTCAAATGGGATTAATAGATGCTTATAAAGTTTAATTAAATGTTAATATGCCACAAATTGGCATGATAATAAACACCTGTTTCGTCGTTAAACTAGCATTTTAACATATTCTCACCACAGAGAAATGAACAATCATAAAAGTGTCCTCATTTCTGCAGATCATGTTCACCTTTTGCCACATTTATTTTTATTTCATCAACCAGGCAAAAAAAATAAAAAAAATAACTATTGCTATGTTACCTCATTTCTCATTGTTTGGAATAATCTCAGGATTTAGGAGGGAATAGGAGTCATCAAATGGAAGCAACTGCCATAAGTTTTATTTTGTGTTTAGCATACTTGTTGTTTTCATACAGTAGCTATCATCTCGAAGGTTCTCCATGTGTTGAGTAAAATATCTTCTGTATGCAGTGCTGTAGAACTACTTGAGCATAAAGCATATACTGTACATTGAAACAGGATTACATAATAATAACAATAATAGTAATAAACATAGCAGTATTTCATTTCTCATGCAGGACTTTGGTTGTAGCTGCTTTGAATCGTCCGTTTCTGATTGCGTGAGCAGTTCGGTTCTGAGAGGAGGCTCCTCTCCTTCAGGTTCTCTGATTGCACTGATCGCCTCTGTGTCCTGTGGACACCATCTTGAATGAACGTCAAAATAAGAGCTTTCATTTACAGTTTTTAACCACATAAGACAAGCTCGGTGCATCACGTGGATGTTGATTGTTCACAAAATCCAAATTAACAAGATTGTACTTTTTATTTATTTATGAAATTCCTGTTCCAGATCATGAAAGGATGTCTTCGTGTGTTTGTTGTAACTTATTTTGGTTTCACGTCTTGTATAAATATTTTCTTTTAATTATTATTATTATTTATTTATTTATTTGCGCTCCTCCAGAGCTGAAACTGTAACTTAGCTGGTTGCAACATCGTGGTCAGTAATGAGAGGTTATGGCTGTACTGTATGTGTTGCACTTTGTATTTATGTATTAAATAAGTGTACACAATAAGTACATGAAAACAAGATTTGGTGCATTTAAAATGACAAGATTCCCTCCCCCTAAAAAAAAAAACCCATTGTAAGCTCACGCTGGGCAGTAAAGCTGCAGCAGCTCAGACCTCACAGGCGCTTCGATTCATCACTTCCTCTGCATGAAACACTGTATCATATCTATCGGCACCGGGAAGATGATGGTGGAGTTCTTCTCTGCAGCGATGGTGCTGAGGGTCTGCAGATATCGCAGCTGGAGAGCAGAGGGCGCCTCGGCGATCACCAGAGATGCTTCTTTCAGCGCTCTGGAGGCATTCATCTCACCCTCAGCAGCAATGATCTGAAGCAGAGACAGTCATGTGTAAAAACGTTCTTTCTTTGTGTCATGGAAGCTTCCCGTCCAGCGCTCACCTTGGCCCTGGCCTCCCGGCTGGCCTCTGCCTCTGCTGCCATGGCCCTCTGCAGCTGCTGAGGCAGCTTCACATCTTTTATTTCCACACGCTCCACCTTGATGCCCCAAGGGTCAGTGGCGCCATCCAGGGCTTCCTGCAAAATGACAAAGAAAAGGTCTGGTTGTACGAACCCATTTTGACAACTATTATAATAAATGTTAATAATTGCTATCACTCGAATCTTCGAGTCTGTGGAGCGGTCACACCAGACTTAGATCATTATCCTCATTTTATAATAAATACAATCCCAATTTTTAATTTCCCTGAAGGAATCTTCCCAAGGGATTAGTAAAGTTTTATCTAATTTATCAAATCAAATTATGTGTGAGAACAAACTGATGTTAATAAAAGTCAAAAACAGACTGAAATGATTTGCAACACTCATAAATCCATGTTTTATTAAAAACTAAATATACTAGTCCTCGACTTACAACGGCCTCGAGTTACGACGTTTTGCGGTTACGACGCACCTCCCATTAAAAATATATATATATTTTGAATTTTTTTATTTTGAAGCCGATTTACGCCGTTTCCGACAGTTTCCGGTTTAGCTGCAGAGGCTACAACTTGCCCTGTATTCTCTAAAAAAGCTAAGTCTGGTCCTCTGGACATTCAAAAACCAAAACAAAACTTGTTGGAGCAAGCTGGACAGGCAGCAGCTGTGGAAAAGTAGCTGTTTTATGGACGGCGGTTTTACAACGTAAACGAATGGAGAATCCGGAGGAGGGACGGAGGAACGGAGGAAATGGCTTCACCAGCATTCCAGAGTAGGAAATTAACTATTTTTTCCCCTTCATTATGGCTCTCAAATGTATGTGTTTTTTTGATAATTATGTAGGGTACTGCGTTAGGATAGGGTAAGTGCTTGGTAAAACACAGTCTGTACATATAGGGTGCAGTTTGGACGTATGTTTCGAGTTACGTCGAAATTCGAGATACGACGGAGTTCTGTTCCTACGCTCCGTCGTAAGTTGAGGACTACCTGTATTAACAAATATATCATTGAAACAAAACAAAACAGCTTTTTTTAGGGGATACATTTTAACTTTATGGTAGCAAGACATTTAAGAAAGCTGAGACAAGGGGCAATAAAATTCTATATTAACTAATACGAAGCATTTTGCAATATATTTAGTTTAACTGGCAACAGGTCAGTAGGAGGACCGGGTTAAAAGATATTTTAGAGTGGCTGAATCTCTGAAGTAAAGATGGGAAGAGGTTCACCAGTCTGTGGAAAAACTAGAAAAATTGTGGAACCATGACGCAATGCCTTTCAAAAACTGCAGCCGCTGGTCTTAAGTCATTATCTGACTGCTGTTAAAAGACGAAAGGAGGGTTCATATTGGAAAACATGGACAAGTCCCAACTATTTAAAGATGTGTGGCTGCAATCGAATTCAAAATTACCTTAAATATTGTTGCATTTCTCAGTTAATGCATTTCACGTGTTTACAATGTTCCATTGTGGACAGAATGTGGTTTTATGAGCTTTACCAACCATTGCAGTCTGTTTTTATTTACACTGTTTTGGCAGCGGGTTTGTATGTTGGCAGCTGCCAACATCCAAACCCGCTGCCAAAACAGTGTAAATAAAAACAGTGGACTAGTCCATGTACGCATTATCAAATGTTATCATCCCCATATGCATCGGCGAAACTGTCCAATCTACCTCCTAGCATGTTTGAAAAAACTTTATCAGCATTATTATTGCTGTGAGCGTGTTTCTGTGTAACCCGGAAGTGTTGTGTTTTTGTTTTTTTCAGCTTATGTAAGCGTTTTGCTAAACCTAACCTTAAACCTGACCCAGAGGACCAACCCTAAACCTAACCCCCTTACCCTTGTGCCTAAACCTAACCAAGACCCTAAACCTAACCAAGACCCTAAACCTAACGCCAGACCCTTTACTCTAAACCTAACCACGTAGCTAAAAACGGAGCCTGCTGACATCGCTTGTAACGGTGACAATGTACCTTTAAACCTCCTAGGAGGTACAGGAGGGGCAATCTGACCGCTACGAATGGGGATGATAATAACTGATAAGGGACATTTAATAGTTGATAACATCCGAAGCGGGTGGTTTTGGAACTGGGATTGTACATTTTGTGGTTCAGACTCACAACGTTGAAGATTTTAGGACCATCTTCATCAGCAGTGAGGCCAATTCACTGATCTCCAAAGTGTTTTAGGTTAAATGTCCTGATGCATGCTCAATAATCTAGGTGAATAAATCCAACCAGGTTGATTCCGGTCCTCTGGGTGGATTCTTCTTTGATAATCAAGAATCAGTCTTATCAATCTTCAATTCCTTCAACAAAGAAGAAAACATCCAGGGGACCTAAATCAACCTTGTTGGGTTTTAGGTTAAACTTTCTTTTTAGCTATCAGTAGCTATATTTACATGCACAAAATTCTTTGATCGGATTGAAATGTATTTGGGTTAAATAATCCGAATGTATCGTTTACATGGGCACAATCTGATCATGACGAGCGTTTACATGCAGCTGACTTTTATTCAGAATAGAAGTGGCATGTTCAGAGTGGTAAACTTTCCTTAAAAAATAAGGTACTGAAGAAGTTTTGCTTCCGTAATGAACAGCAAACCTGAGCGCCCAAAATGGACCTGCGCCAGGTTTTAGTGATGGTGGTCGACCATCAAGTCATCTGATAATTCTGAGCTCTTTGAAAGTTTCTAGTAGAAATGTTTTATCGTTCACCGACCAGTTTTGCTTCCCTGACATTTTAGCATCTAGCCAGGTGGAAATACGTGAGGTTGACAGGTCGCACATGCACAGTCAGGTCAGTTTTCCACAATCGGAATAAAATGATCAGATGTTGCACCATTCGGATTATGAATGGCATAACCCGTCTCATTCTGATTACATATTCGTTCAGATCGAGCTGAATCAGCTCAGAATAATCCGAATGGGGCGTTTACATGGTGCATTTTTATTCCGAATGGCCATTTAATCTAATTACTTATGTCCATGTTAACATAGCTAGTGCGGACGTCACACCTTAAAATGAACCCATCTATGTGAATAAACATTAGAATGAATTAGCTGAGCTAAACTAGAAATCTGTCGCCAATGGATCTGAACCGTCTCTTTAAAGTCTCTGTGATTTATTCTGACCTGCATGCTGATTGAAATGCCCTCTCTGTCAGACAGAAGCTCTGAAAGGTTTTTGGTGCCAAGGACATTCCTCAGAGTGGTTTGGGCAAGCAGCCGTGTGGATGAGTGTGCGTTGGACACATTGGCCACTGATGAGATGGGGCAGTGAATACGGAAATACACCACTCCATCCACAGACACCGTCACCGAGTCTTTGGTTAGGATCTGGGAAAGGAAGCACTTCATAGGGTTAAAAACCTAATTTATGCTCATGCATTTTATGCCAAAGTAAGGTGATCTTGTGCTGAGATGTATTGATGCTCAGAGTACAGTATGTGTTGAGAATGACTCTCAGCTTCTACCGCAACAAAACTAGCTTAATACCTATAAAATTGGCAGAGTTATAGTCATTATAGCTAAGGTTGATTAGTCATTTTGAATTGGTTTGACTTGATAGTTGCATTAAAATCTCTTCATTGGTTGTATTTTGCTAACCCTACATACACACACTGAAACAAACAGTGTTGCTTTTGGCAGTGGGTGATCACAATGTTGTTCCTCCTATGATCATCAAAGAAGATGGGTGCTTTAATAAGAAACAGAAGGTACAGATAGGGCGTATTTGCTACAAGAGAGAAAATGTACTGAAAAAATTCACCTCTTGTGGAGGGATGTCAAACGACACGGTCCTCAGATCAACTTTCACAAAGGTATCAGTGCACGGCAAAACAAAGAAAAGTCCTGAAAAGAGATGAATACCAAATTGGATCCTCCGTTAAAGCAGAGAATCTGAGAAAAGGTCACAAGGGTTCACTCATTCATGAAAAACCACCAACCTGGCCCTTTAGGTTTCCTGTCAGTGATCCGACCGAGTCTGAAAATGACTGCTCGCTCATACTCCTTCACAATCTGCGCATCAGAAACAGCAATCCATGCGGAAAAACAGCCGTTTCCAGGAAAAACGTTAACCCGTGTTATGCAGACACATCAGTGATCAAGCGTTTACCGCAATGTTTTCTACCTTGACACACACAAACAGTGTGAGTGGGAATGTTGCTACAACGATGAGGAGGGATATGATCACCAGCAGCCACCCAAAACATCCCAGGCTCCCCGATTTTTTATCTGCCGAGAGAGAATGTGTTAGAAGCACCAAGAAATATCTGCCGTGATGGTTTAAAGGCACATTTGTTCCATTTGCATGAATGCTCAAACAGAAAGCTCTTGCGGTCAGTTTGTTGACAGCTGATTAAACTGAAATACGATCCGGTGGGATGGGACTTTATTGAAGTTTACAGAAAACATCCACTCTGTCAGGCGAGGCTGTGCTAAAGTCCCATATCCTCTTTGTTTGTGATAATCTAATTAATCTCTGAGGGAGAATATGTGACCTTCTTGTTATATCATAGAAACAGAAAACGTTTGACGCACAATAATTGTACAGAATTGGGGTCTTATTTGGTCAGTTTAGTAAATGTGGGGTTTACTTTTTGATTAATATTGTCAGAGTCAGAAATCCATTTACTTTAATTTAATTTATGATGATAAAAGTCCAAACCAAACTTCAGGAGCCAATTTTTGCATCTGTCTGAAAAATTGAGGGTGTTGAGATTTGTAGAGTGAGTGAGGTGAAGTTTTTGGGTGTTTTCATTGATGACAAACTGACATGGAAACAACACATAAATTCTGTAAGAATAAAAATAGCTAAATCGATTGCAGTACTATACAAGGTCAGAGACCTATTGAATGATAAAGCTCTGTATTTGTTGTATAACACAATCATTGTTCCACACTTAATCTATTGTATTGATGTTTGGGGGAAAGCGTGTAAAACAATCACAAAGCCTATTTTTGTATTACAGAAAAGAGCTGTAAGAATTATCACTAGAAAACATTACTGTCATCCATCCAGTACATTATTTTATCAACTGAAATTATTGAAGTTCCATGATTTGGTTGATTATAATATTTTATCAATTATGTATAGGGCTCAGAATAACGAATTACCTTTAAATGTCCAAATGAATTTTGTTAAAAGACAAAGTTGTTATAATCTTAAGGGGACAGAGATGTTTGTAAAACCACAATTCAGAACTAGTTTGAAGGGACGTTCTACCTCAATCCAGGGAATTAGATTATGGAATGGCTTGGAGAATGTAGTTAAAAATGCCAAGTCACTGTTTACATTTAAGAAAATGATCAAAAGGAATTTGTTGAAAAAATATATATGAATTAGCATAATGTGTATTGTATCAATTATTAGTTATGTATTAGTATTAGAAAATTAGAAAGAGTTAGTCATTTTGTACTGCTGGTGAAAGATTATTATTGTTTAATCTGATTGTTTGAAAAAAGGGGCAGATATAATAAGATTTATTCTTCTTTCTGCTACCTTTCATTTTTTTTTTACATTGTGTACGTATCATCTTGTATTGTTTCTTTTGTAAAAAAATGAACAAATTTAATAAACATAAACATAAACAAAAAGTTCAAAGCATAGCAAGTTTAGAATGTTATGGAGCTCACCAAAGGTTAAGGTTTGAATTTTAGATATTGAAACTAAAAGAAAAGTAAAACAGAACCAGCATTGTACTATTTTAGTCTTATGTTGCTTTCAGTTTTTATATATATATCTGCGCTACTTTTAAGCAAGTGCTGGCTTTTTGCAACTTTTAGCTATGATTTAACTTTTAACTTCAAGATTGCCTTTTGCTATCTTTAATTTTTAAATTAACCGTTTGCTACTTTTATCTTCTAGCTAGCCTTTGATGTTCTAGCTGATACTCAGACCCATAAACCTAAACGCCTGACTTGTCTGAGTTTAAAAGCAGTAAATTAAGGGTCATCCATATTTTTTAATGTCTTCAAGACATGCTTGTAGTCTGTAATTGATTGGCTTCATTGGGTTTCATGGACAAATATAACTGTGTATCATCAGCATAACAATGAAAATGTCAGGGTCTCAGACAGAGCAGAGCAGGAAAGAACCCAATGGTGCAGGCAGGACTTGGAGGCCAGGATGTAAGATAATAAATACTTTAATAATAATAATAATAAATAAACAGGCTGATGTGGCAGCACAAACTTACAACAACAGGTCGTGGAAATCTCATGGAACATGGGAGGATACCAGACGATGGACCGACAATGACTGAGACACAGACCAAGACTTAAATACACAGACTAGATGAGACATAATTACAAACAGCTGGACAGAACACACAGATGATACGGATCTGGTAGAATAGCAGGGAGAGACACTATGAGTACAAATGCAGGGTGATCACAGAGGGCACCATCCTTACCGAAAATGTATCCCATGATGTTTAATAACTTTACCTAATGGAAGCATATACCGGTAAGGTAAAGAGTATTGGTTCAAGCACTGAACCCTGAGGAACTCCATGACTAACTTTGGTGTATGATGAAAATTAATTTACAAATTGGAATCTATCAGATAAATATGATTTAAACCATTTAGAGCTGTAATCCCAATATCAGATTCAAGTCTCTGTAGTAGAATATTTTATTTATTTTATTTATTTATTTATAAAATTTGTTCAATTTTAAAATACAATACAAAACAATCCCATAAACAATAATATTATGATCAACTGTATCAAATGCAGCACTGAGGTCTAACAGGACCACTGTAGACGCATGTCCATTGTCAGAGGCCATGAGAATGTCATTAGTATGTCTTCACCAGTGCTGTTTCTGTGCTATGGTGAGCTCTAAACTGACTGAAACTCCTCAAACAGATTATTTCTTTAAACTATTTTCTCTAGAATTTTTTAGATCAAAGTTAGATTATAGGTCTATAATTGTCAGAATTCCTGAATCAAGATCAGGTTTCTTAAGTAAAGGTTTAATTACAACAACCTTAAAGCATTGTGGTATGTAACCATTCATTAGAGACAAATTAACAGATTCAAGACATGGTTATTAATTAAGGGAAATACGTCTTTAAATAGCCTGGATGGAATGGGATCTATAGCAGACATGTGGATGGTTTGGATGAAGCTATTATTTTTGACAATTCAGAGAGCTCAACAGGACAAAAACAGTCCAAACATGTTCAGGTTCTAGTGAATTTTTTAAAAATTTGCCCCATCTGATGGGATAGTAGGAAGGATGGTTTGAATTTTCTCCCTAATTGAAATAACTTTATTAATAAAGAATATGGCCTATGACCTTACCTTTTACTAGCTTTATTTTTATTCATTTATTTATTTATAAAATGTATTCATTTTTTCCCTATTTCCTTTTATAGATGGCCTCCCTTCTCACCTTACAGCCATCCTCTTCACACCATTATGAATTTTTTTTAAATATAGGATAGAAAGAAAGGAAAGACATAAAGTAAGACTACAAAGTATAATAAATATACACAAAAAGAGCACAAGGCAAATACACCCGACCGCTGTCTGTAAACCTGCAAAGAACATGACAGAACACAGCAACAATATACATACAGTATACAGGTATATAAAAGACTTAGAATATTCATGACTTTGCTGTAGATTTCTATAAATATATATATATATACCTATACCTATGATATATATTCATATATATATATATATATACATGCATATGCAGTCACATACACATCTACCTATCTACATATGATACATACATCCCTGCATCTATTTGTGTGTGGTTGTGAGCATGCATAAGTGTATAAGGCTTCTCTAATAGAACATTCAACAGTGACCGTGAAGCATCAGAGACCTGCTCCCCAAGACTCGAGGCAGACAAAGGGGGGACCAGAGCCCAAGACCCCAAGACCCCAAGGACCATGAGCGCAGAGCCCCCAGGGCCACCCAAACAGGAGGAACCACCCACCCACCCCCCAGATCCGACCATGGGGGAGAACCGGAAGAGCCCCACCAGCGACTACATGTATTCATTTTAAAATACAATACAAAACAATTCCATAAACGATAAGAATACAAAATATAAAATGAAAGGTAGCAGAAAGAAGAAAAAAATCGTATTATATCTGTCCCCCCCAACAATTAGTTCAAACAATAATAATAATCTTCAAGTAACAGAACAAAATGAATAACTCTTTCTAGTTTTCTAACTCTAATACTGTACAATACACATAAGCTACTTCATAACAGTATATTTTTTAACAATTCAGTTTTGATCATTTTCTTAAAGACCGTGTAAAGTGAAATTAAATTTGTGTTTTTATTTTGTCACACGGCATAAATATGTGTTATTAATCACCCATATAAATCTGACTGATTAAAAACATTGATTTCCTTATAAAATTAAGTCTCAAAAATCATGAAAAAACATGATTTTGCCTTGCTCTAGAACGCTGGGGGCGTGTCGCACGTGGGCGTGGTTTCAGCGCAGTACTGCGCCATGTCCAGCCCCCTTCAGAGCTGAGCTGTGTGGGGAGGCATACGGGGGAAGCAGAGATCACCTGCTCTGTTTTTATCTGAGTTCTGGCTTCCAGCAGCTCCTTTTTCCAAGAGTTACGCTGTTTTTAGTGCACTAACAACTCTGGTTATGTTTTTAAAGTTGAGGACACATAACTCCGCTGTTATAATCAGCGCTATTTTAGAAGATGAGCGGACTCGCGGTCCGAACCGGTCACATCGCATGCGGGGTCTGATCGCCACACACACACACACACACACACACACACGCGCGCGCGCGCGACCCGGTCACATCGCATGCGGGGTCTGATCGCCTCTCACTCACACACACACACACCGCGCGCGCGCGACCCGGTCACATGCATGCGGGGTCTGATCGCCTCTCACTCACACACACACACGCGCGCGCGCGCGACCCGGTCACATGCATGCGGGGTCTGATCGCCACACACGCGCGGGGGGGGGGAGGTGCAGGTGGCATGTGGTCGCTCCAGCAGCACGCCAGTACTGGAGGGAGACGGTCGGTAGCGAGTGAACGGCTCCACGGAAGAACGCATTTATAACGGCTGGAGCTGCAGGGGGTGGGGCTTGTGACCGCGTGACGAAACGCGGTCACATTTAAACCACGCCTAAAAAATCCTGAAAGAGAAATGTGTTTATACACAGTTTGATCTATAACTCCAAAATTAATTGAGCTACAATTTTGAGACTTTTTACTCATTTACAAGATTACAATTACGACATTTATAATGTTTATTGAAGAAAATGTTGAAATTCACTTTACACGGTCTTTAAATGTACACATTGACTTGACATTTTTAACATCACTCTCCAGACCATTCCACAATCCAATTTCCTGGATTGAGGTAGAACGTCCCTTCAAACTAGTTCTATATTTTGGTTTTACAAATATCTCTGTCCCCTTAAGATTATAACAACTTTGTCTTTTAACAAAATGAATTTGGATATTTAAAGGTAATGCGTTATTCTGAGCCCTATATATAGCTGATAAAATATTATAATCTACCAAATCATGGAACTTCAATAACTTCAGTTGATAAAATAATGTGCTTGATGGATGACAGTAATGTTTTCTGGTGATAATTCTTACAGCTCTTTTCTGTAAAACAAAAATAGGCGGCGTAATTATTTTACACACTTTCCCCACATCAATACAACAGATTAAGTGTGGAACAATGATTGTGTTATTCAACATAACAGCAACAGCTTTAAGTCAGTCTTTTGCTACTTTAACATTTACATAGAATTTAGCTACTATTAGCCATTAGCTAACATTTGCTACTTTTGGTATTTAGCTGTTTTGCTTCTTTAAGCTCTTTGTATTTTACTTCAAAGTCAAAAGTCAAAGTCAACTTTGTTGTCAGAACTGCAATATGTACAGGACATACACAGAATTGAAATTGTGTTTCTCTCAGTCCCTCTGTGCAACAGTAACTATTTAAACATTGAAACACTGAAACATATAATAATAGACATAAGCATAAAATAGTAAAGCTGTAACACTGTCCTGAGTTTTTGCATAGTGGTACAAGAGTATGAAAATTTACACCAACTCTAAAACTAAAACTAAAACACTAAACATTTAATGAACATAATACTGTCCTGAGTTTTTGCATACTAGTATAGAAAAAGTATAA